>CAJFCP010000074.1:2882420-2960632 GCA_904066005.1 Synergus itoensis | reverse complement strand
GTTTTCCAAAGTTTCAGGGCCAAATATTTATTTTTGTGGGAGAAAAGTTGGGTAATTTGAAAACCATAATTTTCAAAAGTTTCACATGCCCTCGCAAAATATGTGTTTTTATTCAAATTATAATTAACTTCACAATTTTCTGAATCAAATGCAAATTTATAAAATATATTTTATTGCTTCTGGTTTCTAATGATTTTTCTCTGGTTTTCTTGATGGAAAATACATTGATATATGAAGCATTTAATAACGCCGTACGTAAATGAATAATAATTATTTTAATGATAATAATTGAATGACTTTTATATTGAAATAAAATAATACAAAGTAAACAATGTGAAAAATTGATGAAAAACTCATATAAAAAGATGAAAACAGTAGAGCCTAAAATGCATAATATTTATCATTCGAAATTAGTCAATTTACACGAAACGCGAGCAATTTAATTTTCGATAGGATGGAATTTGAATAATTTTAATATTAAAAATTATATTTTTGCAGTCTAATCCATCTTTTGTCATGGGAGATCAAACTACAAATGACCTTGTTGGGTTTTGGAAACAAATTCAAAATGCAACTGGTGTGATAGTAAAGCCATTCATTCGAAATATTCTGGCGTTTCACGGATTGGATAATCCACTGTCCTTTGCTTCTATCAATGAGGAACAATTAGAAGCTGTGGCAGAGTTTGCTAGGACTGAGATGCATATGTACATAGAAAATGAAAGCCAAGTTGATTTAAAAGATTTCTATGGCATTTATGCAAAAGATAGATCGAAATTCCGTTTCATGATTGGTGACAAAATGGTTTTACTGAAATTAGCAGAGATTGTCAAAAGCAAAGGTTTCGAATATTGGGCTCCAAACTCATCACTTTTGAATCTAAGTGTCACACAAAGTCAAAATGAGGCACCGAAAGCTGCAGAAATAGACAATGACGGTGAACAGAAGAAGTTGGAGCGATCATTGGGAATAACCATGAAAAATTTTGTGAAAAAATACTGCGATTTCTTGGATGAAAGAACTAAATGTCTTTTGAATACCAAAGTGACATTTGAAGTAACTGGGTCGTATATAAATGGCATCGATAAGACAATAGTTGAATACAGAGCAGTTATTTATTGTCCCATCTGTAAAAAGCAAATTAATATGACAAGAACCAATGCTGCGGGTAACACGAAGAAATGGACAATTTCTAACTACCTGAGACATTTGGAGGAACATTTGCTATCTTCCGACTCTTCGAAAACCTCAAGAAAATCAGTGAGTTGTTATTTCTTAAATTAGGAGTGACTAAAAACTCTTGAAATGAAGAATTTTTGAAAATAAATCGAGAAATAAATACACATTTACTGTCACCTGATCGTACTTTCGATACTATGACCGAAAACGCAACTTTCGGTCCCCTAGGGAGGCATCGAAATTCATGTTTTCGATAAATCTGTAATGAAAAAATAATTCCATTTTTAAAAAATTAAAGCGAAGTAACGAATTCTTAAGAAAATTGAAAATTAATCGTTTTTACTGTTCATAAAATACAAGATAATTCAAAGAACGATTTTAAAATAATCTTATAACTTTATGAAGTACATTGGCAGAGAGAAAAATTAATAGACTTAATTAATAAATTAATTATTTAATTAATTAATGAATAGAATTAATTAATAAAATTTAATATAATTTAAATTGATTTTTGTTTTCTAGAGTAATGAAAATCCAACGCCAAATAAAAAACTGAAGTTAAATGACGAAAACAAGGAAACAACGAACTTAACGGAACCGTCTTCAGAACATGTAAATACGAACGCAACGAGAACTCAAGTGGAAAATCGTGAAACTCCAACAACATTGCTCGGAATCGCCGTCAATGCGCTTTCTTCTGCTGAAAACACCAACAGCTTTTTATAGCAATCAGCCAACACCTCGGCCAACACAGAATCCGAGACAGAATACGCGCAACAAAGCGACTCGACATTACTGAATATGCTAGTTCGATGTGCAAAACAGCAAGTAAGTCGCAGGAGTCATGGATTCAGATACGAACGGTGTTTAAAAATGATTGCCATGTACTTATATCTCATCGGAGGGAGGATTTTATACGACACGTTGGCTGCCAATTTGCCTTTTCCTCATATAAGTACAGTATTTCGAGAAATAAATAAAAACGTTTCATCTTTACTTGAAGGTGCGTGTCGTGTTGATGACTTGAAAAAGTTTCTCGAAGCAAGAAATTTAAAACCGTGTGTCTGGCTAAGTGAAGACGCGACACGAATCACTAGCCGAATTCAATACGATCCCAATACGAATCAACTAGTAGGATTTGTTTTACCCTACAATGACGAGGGTATGCCTATTTCTAGTTCTTTTCTCGCAACTTCTGCTAAAGTGATTGAAGATTTTTTCTTGAACAATACGCCAGCTTCATCTTTATATACAGTAATGGCACAACCACTTGACCCGAATGCTCCTTCATTTTGCATTATTTTATTCGGAACTGACAATAAATTTTCTGCTGAACATGTGCTGAAACGTTGGGATTTTACTGTTAAACTTCTTCGTCAACATAACATTAGAGTATTAGGCATGTCATCTGATGGCGATTCGCGTTTAATGAAAGCAATGCGTGTCAAAACCAACATTGGTATCGGAAAATCAGATTTTTCAGTAATTGATCCCGACTTCGAATTACCAGAATTTCATTCAAAAGTTTTACCGCCATTTATTTGTACTCAAGACACTGTTCATGTTGGTGCGAAATTGAAAACAAGACTCTTAAAACCATCTATCATCATGCCATTAGGTAAATTTTTTACCTCTCCCGGTCATTTGAGTATTTTGATCAGTAATGTTTCAAAAGATAAACATCTTCTAACTCCGAGCGACTTGTCATCAAAAGACAAAATGAATTTTGCCTCGGTAATTAAAATATGTGATCCTAAGATATGGAACTTATTGAAATTACACGTGCCTGGAAGTGAAGGTACTGTATTGTATCTGCAACTCATGTATTTTGTGATAATTTCGTACTTGAGTAAGACCATGACGATTGCAGATAGAATATACTACCTTTGGTATTCTGTATTTTTCATACGCTTGTGGCGTGCCTGGATAGCACAAGAAACCGAATATTCCTTGACAAATAACTGCATCACTTCTAACACCTACTTGTGTATTGAATTGAATGCTCATGCCCTGCTGAATTCTATTTTTCGTTGTATTGAAGAAGGGTCGAAGGATAATTTTTTGCCTTGGCTCTTTGGAAGTCAACAGTGTGAAAGTTTTTATAGAAATTTAAGATCTATGAGCACAACCTTTTCTACTATTGTAAACTGTTCACTTTTAGAGGCAATTCACAGAATACACAGAATCCAAATTCAAGCAGATATTTCAGTGATGAATTTCAAGTCGGAAGGCGAAAACTTGATTTTCCCTCGAACTCGTCATTTGAACACTAATTACGAGATTCAAGACGAAAAAATTACTTCTCCAACTACCCAAATGAAAATCAACCATCAATTCCCAAATTACTTAGAAATCAAAGAAATACTCGCCTTTGCAAAAAAATCAGCTTATGAATCAGGAATTGAACTTGGAATATCCGTTCACATTACAGAAGCCAACAACATACAAATTCGCAACGTGCTCATTTCCGAACTTTGTGTAAACGACGAAAAAGATATTTCGAATGATGAAGATGACTCCGAGGATGACTCTAATGACTTGAATGATGATTTTCAATCAAGTACAGATTCTGAAGTTGATCCAGATACTGTTCGAGATTTAACAATTTTATCATCTGTTTCCGGAGATCTCGAAATGCCAGCTACGAAAAAACAAAAAAATTGTATCAAACCTGATGATCCTTTTACAATTGTAACAGATGTAAAAGGAAATGAGCATGTTGTACGAAAGTCATCTATTTGTTGGCTTTTGAATAGTAAAAAAACGAAACTCAGTAATGACAGGTTAGAAAGAGTAAAAGATTCGGATTATCAAAAGTCTTCTTTACTGAAAGCTACATCAAACTCTAGTCAAACAAGTGTTGCAGTCATTTGTGAAGAAATATTTATTGGAGATTGGTGTCTCTTCAAAAAAATCGATGGAGCCAAATGTTTGATAGGATTAGTCTTAGGATTCGCATACACAGAATCAAAAACATGGAAAAATACTGAGTTTTCGAATAAATATGCCAATGTTAAAGGTAACACCAAATCTATAGGGGTTTTGTGTCAGTGGTACGAAGTTGACAAAAAAGGTTTACTCATACCTTCGGACATTGCAATTCATGGTTATTTTCCAATAGAACAATACAGACGTACTATTCCCATCCCAGTTCTTTCTGGTTTAAGTATGTATTTGAATAAGGAAATTTATAAAAGTATCAGAAAGCAAGTACAAACGATTAGTAAGAATCGGTAATCGAGTTCAGGCTAATTTAATAAAAAATAATAGAAAGAAAAATTAGACTGTTTGTGCATAATGTATTACCAAAGAAGACAAATCCAAATATGTAGTAAGTTGAGTATTAAGTAGATCTCTCATTAGTAGGATATCCAAGTACGTTAAGATAGGTTATTTGGAAAAGTAAATTCACGAAATAATAGATAAGAAACCAAGCATTGCAGTATTTTTGAAATATTCCTTTTTATGAAATTATATTGTAGTTCGTAATGTAAGAATTTTTTATTTGTAAGATGTGAAGACTGTTTGAAAAGTTTGAAACTATGTATAAAAAACCTGGAACAGAAGTATTGAAACTACGTACAAAATAAGAGTTCTTTATTTGTAAGATGTGAAGACTGTTAAGAAGACTGCATACGTTATTTGCAAGATGTAAGAAATGTGTTCAAATATTGAAACGCGAGTTCAAGAAAAAGCAAATTTTAAATATTTATTCGAGATTGAGTATTAAAATATTTATTTAAAATACTTTTATACGAAATTATATAATATATAATAATTATATAACTATGTTTGAACTATCGAAATAAATTTTTCAGTGTATATGTTCAAAATGTGATTTTTATTAATGCCTTATTTCAGATCTTCCTCCTCTTTCAGATTGTTCTCTTAAATATGAATTTCATATAGTATATAATCGATTCATATTCTGTATTGAATACACAAAAAATTTCAAAAAAATAGTATCACAGAAAAATACGAACCTGTTTTATCATAGAAAAGAGAATTATTTTTCAAAAAAACAACTAAAAACCACAAAAAATCAACTATTGGTTTTCTGACCTTCACCAAGATAAAATTAAAACGTTTGTTTTTTTTTTTTTAATGAATCTAGTTTTAAAATGTAATCGTTCACTGTTAAAAATGTTTTCAAAATTAATATACTTTTAATATACTTTTTTTAGAGTCATTTGCATATTCCGTATATTAAATTTAATGTATTATCATTATGTTGTAGAATTAATATAAAACCATATTAAAATTAATATACGGTATATTTATATTAATATAAAGTATATTAAATATTAATATAAACTTAATATATATTAATTTATAATTAATTTATAATTTATAATTTATAATAACTTAATTAATATAAATATTAATATAAACCATATTAAAATTAATATACGGTATATTTATATTAATATAAAGTATATTAATATACCGTACATTAATTTTAATATGGTATATACATAATACATAATTCGAATCGTTCCATCTTACTATACCTTACGTTTGAAATCGTAAGCGAAAGGGAAGAATTCAGTGTAGTTAACGTGAAATCAGTACATTATGCCTCTACCGCTTGCGAGACCGCTTGTACTCAACGCTTGGATTGTCGAATTCAGCCGAACTCAATGTAAATTCGTGAATTCAACGCGTCGACTTTGACGCGCTGAATGCATACGATCTCAAAAATTGAAAGTCATGTATTTAGCGTTGACATCGTAAGAAATCGTACAGAATCGTCAAGCAACGATTAACAACGTCCGTACGAATTCATTTGATTTCTAAGTGAGATGCCCCTCGCTTATTTATAAAGTGGTCGACTCCTCTAATTTCTATCAGAGTTTTTAGGGCTGGGAAAAGCGAGATCGTGTGATGCTTAGGAGTACAGATTGTGCTTGAACTTTAAAGATCTTCCCCATCGTCGAAGCAATTAAAATACTCGAACGATGACGACGATGACGATTGATGATGCGTGAGAGTCGACTTCTCGGAAGCAAAGAGACTGCACGAGAATGCGAACTTTGACAGTCGGCATAACTTCAGGGAGCGGTTTAGACTTTACAAAATAGCTATTTTGTAATCGGCGACGCATTCAGGTTAATCGCCTGCGCCTTCCATTGGTTTTTTTACACCTTTCAAAGTTCCGGGATCGAAGCCTTCAATGAGCATTTGCAGTTGAAAGAACTGATGAAAAGTGAAAAATGTTTTTCGTCGAGTGAATCAAACTCGCCGGATCAGACTCGCCGGGTGAAATATCTATAGTAATGATATCAATTTTGAAATACGATATGCAACTTTAGTGCGTTACGCACTAGTATAATCTGATAATCTAATGAGCAAACTGCAAGGAGATGACAGGCGTGCAAAACGAAGTACAATTCGCTCTCGAGCCGATCGATCCTTCATTTTATTAAGAGGCTTATTCTCGGTTATATACACGCACAGCGATTTCATTCTCTCTTATGCGGGTTGATTCAATTGAATTTCAGGATCCCCCTTGCGTCTCTTGATGGTTCCCCTTCTTTCCGCTGACGACGCAACGCTTTTGCTTTAGCTCGTGTCTGTTGTTATATTGTCTACTGAGTGATTTATCACCCCCTTTTCAATCTAATGCACTTCAAATCAAGTTTCTCGTATTGTAGATGTAATTTGGTTTAAGTTTTGAGGTCTTGACGAAAAAAAGACGTGATAAATAATTCTACCACTTCTTCAGCGTTTAGACATATAGATATGTGCTAATTGCTTCAGATATTAATAGCTTGAATGTGTTTCAACGACTTGAGAAATCATCCTCGAATGACTGCTAGTAAAGGATTATGGATTATTATCAAAGGTTTATGGAGATATTTGTGAGATTTTCTATATTGTGGACTCGTACATCTCTTTCAATGAAAAATATCTTCGTTTAGGACAAACGAGAAGCGTTCAGCAGCAAAAACTCTCATTATACGCGCACCCTGCCGGCGTTGCGCTCCTGCGTGGTTCCCTTTCGACTCGGTATTTTCCTATTTTTAGAAGCGTGGGATAAGCACGCCCCGAGTGGGTATGTATAATGCGTCTCTCGTGTGGACGTCTCCGTGTGTCTGCTCGTGTAGGTGTACAGAACCTGATATATTCCATAGACTGACCAACCGATTGGCCTTACGTGCGAATTATCCAGTCGACATTCTACCTCTCCAAAACGCTCCGATACTTCGACTTCGCTCCAAAAACAAAGGAAGGCTGAAAACGCCTCAAACGAGTTTTGTAGCTGGTAGTGAAAGAAAAACAGCAAAAGAAAAGAAAATCATCTACTAACCGATTGTTAAAGTACTTTTTATAATTACTGTGCTTCTTTTGATTTATTCATGTGGTTATTTTTAGCATAATGACTTGAAATTGCGTTAAAGTACCTGTCGGATATCTTTGTCTTCTTTTTTTTTAGACTCTGGCACTTGATAGTATCGCTTTGCATCCCTATTTGTGTTACAAGAAGATAGACACTAATATATTTTCCAGCAGAGCAACAGGTTGCCCGTACTGGCTTCTCTTCCGCATGGGTTAATCTCCCGAGTTGAGTCACCCTTCTTCCTCCGCTTCTCACAGCATTCTCAATGGGAAAATCGCGACATCTCGGTCACCGTTACGCAGTAGATTATTGAGATCGAAATCCGGCACAGACACTCTTCTCTGCTACGATCATTCATCCTCTATGACAACAGCCGTACCACGCTGAAAGCATCGGTTCTCGTTGGATCACTGAAGTTAAGCAACGTTGGGCATGGTTAGTACTTGGATGGGTGACTGTTGGAGAAATACCGTGTGCTGTTGTCATTTATACGTTGCCTGATCATGGCCGAATGTGCAAAG
Source organism: Synergus itoensis (assembly GCA_904066005.1). NCBI lineage: Eukaryota > Metazoa > Arthropoda > Insecta > Hymenoptera > Cynipidae > Synergus > Synergus itoensis. The sequence goes on along the minus strand of CAJFCP010000074.1, from coordinate 2,952,592 downwards.
CTCTAGAAAGCCAATGTGCCATACATTTGGTCACTCAAATCAAGGAGACCTTTGTGGGAATTGCTCCATATGTGTTCTTATTTAGAGAATGGAGCTTTCATCATCATTATAATCAGAATCATCATCATCAACATCATCATCATCATCATCTGCGACGTGTTTTGGGAGAATATCGATACCTGCGTGTCCTTCGAGTAAGAAAAAAATTCTTGCTAATTAATTCAGTAACATAGGTACTTGTTCCTCCTTCTAGCTTCCACACTTGAACAAATTCACCACATCAGATTATATATTCTCTGGCGCCTCCTCCATTGTACTCTGACTCTGCAGCTCATTGTCGCGTTGAGATGCCGAGACAAAAAGCCATAGAAAAACAAGCAGGTTCAGAAATTCAAAGCGAAGAAAATGAAGAACAAGGCTGGTATCGAGGAGCGGAAGAAGCGAGATTTAGATCTCCGGTGCACTTCTAAAAAGCAGGAGAAACGGTGGCTGTGAAAAAAATGGGGGTTCTTGCACCGGTCGGCGTCCTCGAGTTGCCCCGGCACAGTCTCGAGTCTAGAGTCTGCAGACTCTGAAGGGAAGATCCATCAGAGAAGGAAGAAGGCGTTAGGCAGGTTAGGCTCTTGAATCTTACAGTTAGAAGAAGAAAGATAGGAGCTTAGGAAGCAAGTATAACAAGTATAAAAAAAAGAGACAAGAGAGGGAAAGCAAGACTCCTCGGCTCCGATCCGAGACTTACGTTGCAGGTTTCAGAATGGCACGATAGGTTGGTAACTTGGTAAAGGTGGGTGGCAGTCGGCGGCGCGACTGTTCGAGGGACAGGGGGACCCTGGCGCCAGACAGCTGCCGCGTGTCTCGACCTCGGCTCGTACACCGTACCTTCTTACGTGCAATCGTACGTACGTGCATACATACAAGGTACATACAACATACATGTATGCATACAGCTTATACGTTGGTCGCTTTGCTATTTTATTGATTTATTTTAGAGCTAAGTTACCGCGTTTTCTCGGCTGGCGCACCTTGGTGCCTAATGCTTTCGGAATAACGTACGATCGATCGATATTTTTATATAGAAGAGACCTCGAACGCAAAGTCTACGCTAACCTTTCCAGGGTCGACCTCTCCGTCCGCAAAACACTCATTCAGTTTCAGACTCAATCGTCCTTTCATTCCCCTGTACGCATCTCGTTTCATTGATGCAGGGCCGATTCGTTCCACGGAGGTACTTGTTAATGAATCCGACAGGAAACTCGTTGTGAAATTGAGATGACCCTTATTGCTTCGTAATCTTTGCACATTTCGTGAATGTCTGGCACTGCACTCTCAAGGTCGCTTCCCGCCTCCGTTTATGGATGCAGTTTTTGAGGGTCGAACTGATTGGAGGGATTTCTGAGTGTGGTTTATATAATTTGTCGAGCACACAAAGTACATATATTATACTGCATTGTGTGGAATTGTTCACAGCTCATTGACCTAGAAAACTTATCTTTCCATCAACATAGAAGTATCTCTCTTTTCTTACGTGCAAAACAATATCTTCCCACAGTAACTTTGTATAGGACTGGATCAAATCCTACTTCAAGCCAATCAGAGTTTTCACTGATATAAAGCAGTCAGAAAAAAGTAACTCAAGTTCGGCAACACACATCTTCCTGCTTGGCGAGTGAAAACTTTCACTAACTCTTAACGGAATCCTTTCTTGAACGTTTCAAAATTAATTTTCATTTTAGGATAAACTACAACGGGTATGATGAAGAGCTACACCGCCCCTGTTTTGCGCCTATATCCACGTAGTTAACCTTGAGCGTCTCTAGGAGTGATTTCTTCTCGTCCTTCAGCATATTTTGATATATTTTTTTCAATTTCCTTGTAGAATTGATTCGCTATTAAAGATTCGCATCTATAGTAATCTATAGTAAATTTAAGAACGCTTGTATGTTTCTTCCCTTCCATTCGATGCACACAGAAAGTGCAAAAACCTGGGATGTCTCAGTTGCTAATTTGAATCAGGGAAAATGAACAAGAAATTAAAGTCACGCGCCGTCAAGGCTCGAAAATAGCAAGGTGCGGTCGCTAATAAACTCGCTGCTGACTTTTCGCGCAAGAGGTTTTACGCGTGACGCATCTGCCTACAGCGAATCGCGAACTTCTTATTTTCCGTCCGCGAGAAATTCGTGGAAATTCGCGCGAAACATTTTTGGCTCCGGCAAAAGGACGTTTCAAATTGTTAGCATCGTAGCAATTCTTACCTCCTCCTTTTCAGCCGCATCTTGATCTGAGAGTTGATTCTTTAAACAATTTGAAGACTACTCTTCTTTAACTCGCAATTTTTTTTTATTGATGATCTCTTATTTATCTTAATTCATCCATGCAGCCACAGAAAAAAAGTATATAGTGGCCTGAAAATAAATTTGCCAATTCTCGAATAGGTAATAGTGTTCTCGAGCATCAAATAAGCTGACCTCGATGTAAATCTATCCGAGACTGGCAAACGGTGAACTCGTAAAGGAGCATTCTCTCGATCGTTTCTCCCTGGAAATTTCGAAATGATTTTCAAGATTTTTCCATGTTAAAGTCGAGCTAGGCTGTAGTTGTAGTGTAAGAACGAATATGTACTGTGTACATCTCTTCAGTGTTCACTAGAATCGATAAAATGCTTGGAGGCATGCCGTGCCTCGATTTGCACGAAGCGCTCGTTCTTCGCGCACTCTTGTACCGAGCTGCGGAATGTATGACGTCACAAGTGCACTGGCCTTTGCATTGGCACAGACTGATATTCGACGGCGCGAGATTCGTCAAGAGTTTAGGGAAAAACACGACATCGGAAAGGTGAAAATGTTAACAATACGATATCAATATAAAATAGATAATTACACTGAACTTCCGATTGATGTCATTTCGATTGATGTCGAGCGACCCCTATTTTATGCAAAACGCATAATCGCATAATATCTCCGAATTGAATATCAATCGAAATCTTTGCGATTGGCGAAAATTTTAACTGACAAAAATTCAAGAATCCTAATACACTTTAAACTCATTTATTAATTTATTACACTACCGGTCAGAATTTGGAGTTCACCTGTCACTGTCAATTATTAATTATTGAAGAAATTGCAGTAATATTGTATGTATAGTATGATATATTATTAATTAAATTATTATAATCAAAAACTTATTTACCTTCTCCATTAGTGGTGAGGGAGCCGGGAAGTGGCATTGGTGTGGTGTTTCTGCATCGACGAGAATCCCCTTCGCTTGGTGCTCGATCTGAAAATAAACACCACCCTTGAGAAACCTCCCTCTCGAATAACTTTAGCGCTTCCTGCCTACTTGATACAAAAGTTCATTAGCCGAAATTACAGCTTCAAATTACCCATAAAAGAAAAGGTTTTTTATCTCCTATTAAAAATGAGAATCCTCAATTATAGTTTTCTTAAGATAGTAAATATTTTCAGGCACTAAGAAAAGTGTTAATTTTTCCTAATGTTTTAAAGAAGTGACAAGAGACATTCCTCATCCACAACTCCTATCATGTTACAATTTATGAGTGTTTTGACACCACACATACACACAAAAAAAAGCAGAAAAATCTTCCTCGTGTATAATAATACAACTGCAACATAATTCTTAGAAATTCGTATTTATTTTCGAATCAACGACCATGTCCTCGAAGCTGGCACTTGAACTTGCATCGGCATCGTTGCGTCAATGCTAAATTAAACAATCGCATATTTTTAGTTTGATATTTTGCAGCGAGCTTTTCGAAGCTCACCGTCCCGAAATTGCGAGAGAATTTTATTTTCAAAGAGAGCAAAAACATTGCAGTTTTTGTCAATAAAGATTTTCATTTGAAAATGTGATGTCTTAATTGACCATGGCGCTCTAATTACGACCTGGCGTGTAGCGATAACAATTTATTTAATTCGAAGTATTCAGTTCGCATGGGAAAGAAATCTCATCCTCATTATTGGAAACCTCGTGTAATAATCCGAAAGACGAGGTAAAACTCGTTTACAGCTAGTCATAACAAGCTTTATTGCTCTTTATCGCTAATAAAATGCTTCTAATGCTTTTTTTTTAATGAAAGTCAAATGTTTTTGTTACTGACAAGATTATTTCGAGAGATTTCAATGTTAATTTATAAGTCGCATCCTTTTTATGTTACCTAATGTTTGATCTCTTTATTACACTTTTGAAAAATGTCTTATCTACCTCAAATAAGCATATAAATAAACAAATATCAATTTCAGAGATCAAGAGTCGTTAGAATTTTCCATTTTTAAGAAAAGGCATATGAAATGGTGAAATTTTTTCCAAAAACTATTTCAATGTAAGTACTTAAATGTGAAAACTTGTAGATGGCAATCTATGCGAAAAGGTTCGAGATATTTGGTTTCTGAAGACAAAGGACAATCGTGGGATTTAAATGTGTTCTACTTGCCGGCATTTTTAAGACAAAAGAAGTGTGGCTCGACCTAAACATATTGACTCTGAGTGGATTTTAGACGGCACCGCGATATACCGGCGATTCTCGCAGAAAAGTAGGACTCCATGGCAGCATATCGGTAGACTAATAGTTTTAGGGACAACCGAGATTCATTGACTAAAAGAGAGGATGATGTCAGAGTGGTCCAGCCAGCGGCGGTCGCATTCTTTTAAAAATTCCAGGGAGCCAATCCTGCAGGAGAGGAACAGTGTTTCCTGTTGTCGGCGACGACGGCTGTAAGGGCCCGTCCTTAACCCAAGAAACACGTCTATGACGAAGCCGTGGTTATTTTTGTATCTGCCGACAACTGGAGACAGGTTTCTTTCGACTTTTTATCTTTTTTCTTTCTTTTTGCGAGCGACGACTATATTCGATTCGAATCTCTTTCGCACGGATACCCGTGTCACGTTTCTCCATTGTGAGTCTATAATATACCTGGCTCTCCGATTATAATTAACCGGTGTTCGATTTAAATTTAAGCTGCGCGCATGAATATATTAAAATTAGAACGTGCCCTTTTCTGCGAACCCTCGTAAAAAAGGAGACATTTAAGACAGCGAGGCTGCAAGTTTCCATAATTTGTTTAAGTTGTTTGCGAGATATGAGATTATGTATAAAATAATCTAGGAGAATAATAAAAATAATCTGGATTGATACCAATCCAGTAAATCCCAAAGATATTTTATAGATACGAGAATTATCGAATAGAGATTTCTTATATAGGATAATAACGCTTGCATTCAACATATGTATATCTGTGTCAATTCAAATAAACAAAGTATATGAAAGTCATCAAAAGGCGAGAAGATTTTGTGAATGAATTTTATGACAAGAAACGAGTTGGCGATCGTTATTGCGTAAGACTGTACATCAGGTCGGATTAATGCGTGTATCGCTCTCCTGATCGCCATCGTCCAATCGCATCCAAGCTAAAGAGAAGAGAAGAGGCTCCTTCGCAAGAACTCGACATAAATGTTCATCAAACAGTAACGTTGATGTGGGAAAAACGGGGCTTCAACTATGTTACTAGGAAATCCTCCCTTTAATATTTATCAACTGGAAGACAACCGTCTTTTCCCATTGTGGGAAACCTGCACTTAAAAAAAAAACCGATCTGGAAAGATTGTATAATTTCTTTAATTCAAACTTATTGAAAATTGATTTTGTCATTTGTCACCATTAGAAAGTCTATGGAAATACCAATTTCCGTAATAATTGTCTACGAATGCATTATGCATGGAATTCGAGCATTATTTATGAACAATTCTGGAAAAAACAATTCCAAAGAAGTACAAAATCCTTATTTGGATTTGGACATATGTGGGCACGAGTTGGAGTCGTAAAGAGCCTATTTACGTTTACGATCAGCGTCTTACTTCCGCTGCCCTCTCCGCTAGTTTCTCTCTTTTCTCAGCTAGTTGGACATTGCGACAGGAACTCGGCGATTTTCCTAATCCGGAACTCGTAGGATTTTTCGTTTGGGCAGCAACTCGGTAGGTGAAGGAGGTTCGGAATGTGAGAGCCACTCCCGCCTATCGCGGACGCTAACTCATGAAGGGGGTAGAAGAGAATGAGTGAGGAGAGGAGTGGAGAGGAGAGAGAGAGAGAGAGAGAGAGAGAAAAGAAGAGAGGAGAGCAAAATGCATAGAGTGCGTGCTCGAGGTTCGAGCTTATTCTCTCGCTGGAGCAAGAAAGAAAGAATGTGCTCATAACTTGGAAGAGTGAAGAGGGAAAGAGAGAGAGAGAGAGGGAAAGAGAGATAGGCAGACAAAAAGAGAGAAAAAGAGAGGAATATACCAAGGACGGCGGACCGGGTAAGCAAGCATATAAAGGAGCCAGGCGACAGGCGCCCACCGCGGCACACAGCTTGTGTACCAAGCTTCAGATTACTCGTACAAACTCTGGCGCTAAGCACTTTATGTTCATCCAGAATGGCCAGAATCACAGCATTTTAACAACCCAACGAAATTTACGGCACCCATTCACTCGAAATAAGAAATCTGCTCGGAAGTCTGGAATCAGACTAATTTTCTGATATAAACCGAGACGTAAACTCTAAAGAGTTCCGTCTATAGATTTCATCTTCTATTTGAAGTTATTAAAAAGATTTTAATTCAACTTTTACTGGCATTTTCTGAACTCTAGTGGCAAAACATGAACGATTCAAAAGATTAAAACAACACAAGGAATCATTACCCATTTTATAAAGCGCAGACAGGTCTCTAAAAAGAATCTGAGACTGAAAAGAATCTGAGGCTGAAAAGAATCTGAGGCTGAAAATGGTTTCGCAAAATGATGAAAATGCCCTCCAGGATCTGCGGACGCGGCGAGCTCGCGAGCATATGTGTATAATGGAAACGTATCGCTGAGGGCCCCCCGATCGGTTTATATCTATACTCGTAATCTTGCATCGATCGCAAGAACCAGTTTACGATTAAATGCAAAAGAGTAAGAAAGAAAGAAGAGCACGAGAGCCGGACGATCGAAAGTAGCTGGGGAATCTGAGGTACGGAGCTTTGGTCGAGGTAGGAATTAAGGGCGTTGGGGGGTGAGATGAAGGGCACGCAAAGATCGAAAGAGAGAAGAATAACTTCCATACCTTCCTCTTCTTCTTATTCCCTCTTCGTCTTCTCCTTCGTTCGAGGAACTTCTCAATCCGAAAATCCGGATTAAGATCTACGCGAGAGCGAACAAAAGTCCGATAACGACCTTGTCGGCCTCGCAAACAATGTAAACGAATATGGAAAACGATACCTTCATCATCCAATGATATGACCATCACATGAATGATCATATCACCGTTGAATGATTTTATATTCAATTTATAGGGACAGCTCCTATTTTAATTTCAATCTACTATTGAATTAATGAATAAAACTAATGAATGGCCTCTAAAGTCTCTAAACCGTTGCAATAATTGAGAATGTAATTAAAACCATTGGTCTCGTTTAGCCGAAAGCGGTAAGCGCTTACTTTTCTTGTTGTCCTCGACACAACATACGTTTTCATAGATCACGGAAAAAAAGCGCTAGAAAAAACTATTTAGGTACTTTCCGAGTTTTCTCACGGCGTTTACTTTTTTGTCCCAAGACCGAACACCCGTATCTAACTAATCCATTTTCCACCAAGGAGATATCTAGGTATTATCTACAAACTACAAACAGGAATTACATTACTCGGAATAGCTTACCTTCAGGTCTCAGTCTGTCTGCGATAAGGCAGTAGGGAGGTGGCGGCGACTCTGTAACAAAAAAAGCCATCATATTAACCATCCGGATTCTGAGAATTTTTACAAATGTATGATACTTATCTATGTACATAAAAGACAAAAAAACCCTGGGGAATTTTAACATTAGCTCACAGTGAAATCGGAATTTAAGAAAAATGAAGATTTCTTTTGACAATTAAAACACGAAGCACTTTGCATCTTTATGTATTTTCGCGTGGTGGTTACATTTCACTAGTACATAATTTGAATCCTGTCCTGACTTCGATTAAATCGTTCCAGAGAACGAGTAATGCCAGAGTCTATTAGGAATTCAAGACCAAAACTGGCGATTCTATTATTGGCTGGAGAAACCGGTATTTGTTGTTTTTCGTTCTCTCGTAGCGCCTTGAATAGGAACAGAAGAGCGTAACGAATATTAGAAACGTGTAGAGACTTTCAAAGTATGGGTTAAGGGCGTTAGATAAACCCTGATAGCCTTCAAATTCTCAAAACGTAGAAAACACTTAACTCTTTAGTCAAATGCTTTATGAGTTTATGAAATTGTTTTTCGCTTTGTATTCTCGTTCTTTTTTGAGAAATGAAACAGTGTTGATGATTAAAAAGTTTGAGACTTCAAGCTTTTCTTCATTTCTCCACAAAGTACTACAACTGCTTTGGAGTAACCTTCGTTCTTATACTACCGGCATACATAGGATTATCACATCAGATCATAATCACAGAGATATCGTGAATCATGAACGGAGGCGAATCATTTTCCCGTTATTTCATAATTATCCAAGCGGTTAACGACACAAAGCGTTAAACAGTTGGGTCGTATTGTGAATTATCGTGATACAAACTCAAATGTGTTAGTTGAACTGACCGAAATCATCAAACTGCCAAGAAGAGAATGACATCACACAAAATTGTAATAAAGATGTTACAAATCATAATAAATATTCACTTATTCATTATGTATCTAAATAAGTCCACATTTTAATTTTAAATAGTAATGACCTTTTTCTTCAGAGTTTAGAAATAATTTTAATTGATGAGCAAAGTTACATAAGAGTTAGAATGTAAATTTTATTATGAGACTTTGTTGTCAACGACTTACGCGACTCTCATTTGTTTATTAATACTGACGCTGACACTCTTGCATTTTTATGTCAAAAGCAGGCGTCACAAATTGTAAATATATTTTCAGAATGTCTCATATCTGCACTTGCATACATGTATGTGTCTCTGAGCAAATAGTGAAATACAGGAAATTTCTTGAGATTTTGAAACATCTTTACAGATTCAACTTTTCCCACTGCAACATCGAAAAGTTTAATATTGGTATAATTTTCAGAACTTTTGAAATTCAATATTTCGAAAAGTTATTAACGGATTTAAGTTTTCTTCTTGTTTAATTCTTTCGCGGTATAGAGTCTTACTTTTTTATTTGGAGTAACTCCTTCTCTTTCTGTAGTCTCTATAAGTATCCCTGATTTTCAGAATATCAATTTTTAAGCAAAGTGCACGTTTACACAAGTATACATATATGTATGTGTATACCACGTGTACTCGTTCAATGTTCGTGTAACGGGACACACCAACTCAAAACTACTCGCCCATCCTCTTCAGAATATTATATCCTTGATGAGCGCGTGACGAATTTAAATATGCTGCGATAACACCAAGCGCCACCTCAAATGTCAAGGATCGCAAGATATGTCTGGCATAAAAAGCCGATATTTGTTTGTGTAAAAAATCACCGGGTAAGGGATTCAATCTTACATTTCCTAAAAACCAAAATTCCAAAAATTAATCCAAAAAACCCCAAAGAACTCTTACGCCTCGTTCTAGTTTCTCGTTCTAGTTTAACAGACATTTCCATTTGTCTTTAGTGGCAACTGGAAATATGAATCTCGTCAAATTCAACGCGATTCTTCAATTCCCAGCTTCAAAAATGTCCCGACAGGTCATTTTTCAACCCAGAGGATTCATTTTGGATTTAAAATGTCGGTAATTTAATGGGTTACACGCCCCCCTGCTAAACTCCATAGACCATAATAGCATTAAGTTCTCATATGGCAGTCTGGTTGTAATAAAAAATGAGAGTAAGAGGAAGAAGAATACATCTAAAAAAACAGCATGTGTCTAGATTTTTCAAGTCAGACTATTGACGATCTTATCTATAGCAATATCCGAGGCAATATCCAAACGTGGTACAGAACGGTACCCGATTCTGTCAACCAGAACCAGGTTGTGGCAAACGACAGTCACCAGTGACTGGAACGGACGATGCGCTTCTCGAGAAATGCACGAAGGCCGAGTGCATGCTTTATATTTTATAGTTCGGCTCGATTCGGTCAGCATTCGGCTAATGCCGGCTGGCCTCGACAATTAGCTGGCGCCAGCAGTGACACGTAGCGGCGCCGAGTCTCTGCCCCCTCCTTTTTCAACCCCTCCCCCGCCACATTTGTGGCGGCGCCCGAACCTCCTCCCTCCCCCAACCCACTAATCCCCCAGGACCGGCGAACCGGTCGCTTCGTCACTCTCTCTTACTCTCACAATTCTAGATACATCTCTCTCACTCCCTCTCTAGCTCGTTTTACCAACCGCGACGACTCGCCCAATATACGTTTTATTTTTAGATTCATTTCCTTCTGCCCATAACTTTGATTGTACCAGCTATTGGTAAGTGCCACCGCCGACGCCACCATGTCGAAAGTCCTGATTCTTTCTAATCCTTAGGATTTCTTGTCACGAAGAAGTTAAGGGTTATTGAGTTAAAGGTGTAGAGTAAGAAGAGTTGGAGCTGTAGAATTTATTGGCTTTACAGCACGTTAAGGATCCCAAGATGGAAAAGATAATTTACGAATAATGACTTGGATGAATGGTGTTTAAGTTTAAGCTTGAAGCTTCAGGCGGATTTAGCTTGTCTGCCGGTACCAGATTCATGGTGAAACGAATTGCAACTAGTACCGCAGGTACTTGTCTGGCCTCGACTGGCGACCTTTTCTTAATTTTAAATGTTTCGGATCAGGGCCAGAATTTCATCTTTTCAAATTCAACTCGAAATTGAAATTTAAAAACTAAATTATTTTAATTATGTAATAATTCTAGGTGGCAATTCAAACTTCAAGAAAAAATGCTGGAATTAGCCTGAATCCTGTAATTTCACACAGTTAAAGCAAGAATTCAGCGTGGCACTTTTTAAAATTCCAAACCTGGCTGTTTCAGAATTAAAATAATTACCAGCATCCCCAAACGAAGATTCGAAACTGGAGAATATAGATTAATCAGTAGTGTCTGCCTTGTAATTTTGCCGACAAAAGATGGGCTTTCATCTTCAAGCGTGGCAGACCATTTTTCGCTGTTCTGAACACGTTCTATTTCTCAGTCTTGAGAGGCACGTTGAGAGGGGTACACGCAGGTCAGAATGGAAATGGAATTTGAAGCTAAAGGCTCCTACGGCTCCATCAACGACTCTGCGGCCGTTTTTCGAGTATTTCCGAGAAGTTCCTTTCACGGGAAAATAACTGAAGAATTCATCAGACGGACATGGAAAAGATCTCTGGATGGCGCCAGTGCACTTCCGACTTTAGAAGAAACTCTTGACATTTACTTTCAAAGGAGTGGAACGTTTCTCGCTGCAGGCTCAAATCAATTTGACATCAATATTAGAATGTACAGAAATAATTGAACTAAATAAAAACAAGCGCCTTTCCTAGTCCTAAGAGCCACAAATCGTCACCTGCATACCTCGACCTGTATGCCTCATTCACCTGCTTGCCCTGTCTAGACCTGACTTCCTGTCGGTTTAATACCAGCAGGCGATGCGGTACGAGAACATGAACATGATCCATGATCCATCAGACAAGCAAGCGGATTAAACGATTGGCAACTTACATAAACTTTGTAAAAGAGTAAATTGCACTGGCGTCTGTCGCATGCAACAGACAAGAAGAGGGGGAAGACAAATGTTTTTTCGTCATCCAGTCACACCACTGAATTTTAAGTGGAATTTTAGCGGTGGGGTAACTGTAGAATGTAGACTTGTAATCATAACTGCGAGCATAACTGATAAACTTAAAAATGGGGAGAGCGGAGCCAGGAAGAAGTCACCTAATTCGGCTTCTTAATGAACTGATGAAATCAAGGTGGTTCAAGCAAATCACTCTTGAATTATAAACTTTGATTAGACTTTGAGAAGTTGAAAATTCCATACAAAATGAATTTGTGAAAGTCTAATGAGTTTCTGCTAGTGGGTATAAAGAATATCACTGTCATTCAGATACTCGGGTTCTAATATAAGTTATTTGATCGAGAGGGAAGCGTGCGTGACACGCGTATAATTAACGCTAATAATCGATTGTGATATGACTCGCAGTGCTCTAGATCATGCAACATACGTACGAGGAGGTATGTAGGTTTTGCGCTACTCTATAAGCTGCAGTGTACTTTACCATATGCGTTGTTATGATTCCGGCAAGTACCTTATGTTATCTGTAACACGATTTTGATCATGAAACCGATTTCGCATGAATTAAGTACAACCGGCACAGTCCTTGAAAAAGTACATGTACACATGAATCGTAGTCACTTTGTTAGTTAAAAATTAGCACAACTGTCATCGCCGCTAGGCAACTTGCAAATGAATCAACATCGTATGAATGCATTCATTCAGCTAAACGTTGCAATCATTTGTCTTGGAATTGCAAAATCTCGCTTTCTATTAGAGCTTGTTATGAAAATCAGCTGATTTTTTTTTTATACTGTAAAAGACTTGTCACAATAGTTCGATAAGTTGTTACTTCAATCAATAATTTATACTGCAATACTCATGACATATTTATGTCAAATTAGCCGTTTGCTTCAAATTAAAGACAAGAACTAAGATCAGCAATCAATTTAATAAATTGTTCCTTTAGGCTTTTAAGTATATATTCTATATTTTCTTTGGAATAATTGTTTGTGCAACCGGTTATGAGAGAATGAACAAATGCTTCAGTAGGAAAAGTCTATAATCGTTCAAAGATCTACGCTACCTCATAACGGAACAATGCAACTATTGAGTTATTAGTATTAGTATTATTATTGCTTTACGGTATATATCTGCGCGACGATATTGCCATTGTAGCAACATTCAATTAGCAATAATAGCACTACCAATTATCCGGTATTCGGATCGGAACGATAAGTTGTATAAATATTATAAGTACACACCGATAGTCAAACGTTCGCACGAAATATGAGGTAATTGAGGTATGGAATGGTGAAAGCCATTTTAAACTATGTATTGATTTTTCAGTATCTTATCTAGAGAAAAAATTATGTAAGCATTTTCGAATATGTTGCATTCAATATCGTTAGATTCGTAATGAAACTAACGAGCCAACAAATCAATTTTACATCTCTTATATTATAATTTCATTTAAATTTAATTTCAATACAACTTCCTACGGAATTTCTACATACTTATTGCCGAGAACAGGTTTCATTTGCTAAAAAGAGTAAGAACGAATGTTGGCGCCACCTGTAGTTGACCACAAACGAACAAATACTTGTGCAGTCCTAATGAGTTTAAACTCTCAAAGATACAGGTCAACAACAGGATTCATAATTTATCGCCAGGTCCCTAAAGTGTGAAAATGTAAGGACGCATAACTTTTAATTTAGATGTACACCTACATCTGATTAAGAAGAGTTAAATTGCACAATTTTGCATTAAAATACTTTCAATACTTTTAAACCATCTAATTTCAGTGTAAACATTTTTTTCTTCAATGCAGAGGAAAAAGTGTTGAAAAGATGTTTTCGCATATGCAGATAAGAAGGAGATATACATTTCCATTGACAGTTTTATTGTCCTGTAGCATCGGTCGTTAAAAATATAAACCGAGTTCGATGACAGGTTGTTGCGTCAAGTCTCCAAGAGAGTAACACTCGACGTCATAATTTTTCGATTGAAAGTGACCCACTCAAGCTATATAGCTTTTCATAGAGAGACAGGACAATTTGTCCGTCTGGCTATTCTTGTTGAGAATCCTATTTCACCGGCGGGTTTCTGGTATCGATGGTCGAAGACACGCGATTTGCTTAGGCTAAATACACCTGCTAAGCCAAGCCAGCTTACCTTGAAGAACCGGCCTTTAACGATCTTTGGGACCAGTCGATTCATCTGCCTGTGGAAGTGTATAAGCTCACGTATAGTGTATACTATACGCAGTGCGTCAAAAGAAGTCGAGATTTCGATCGGACCTGCAGGAGACGAGATATCTTGGCTAATAATAAACTTATATTTTATTATCCGCAGAAAATGGTGCTGGGGTCCATCAGACCCCGAGCAAACATTCTTTACCAGCCGCACTATGAGTCACTATTTTGTATTCTGATATGAGTTGCGACCAACCGAATTCTCTTTTCTAATATTCGTCTGGCTCTGAACATCAAATGTTTATTTCTACACTGTAAACAATTTTGGGAAATTTCCCCTAACAAATCATGGGGGGGAATTTACAAAATATGGAGTAATATTCCCCAAGACTCTTTCGGGAACTTTCCCTAAGGAATGTTTGGGAAAATTCAGGAAAGTTTGCGAAAAGGTACTATTTTAAGAAAGACCACTTAAAATATTTAAAATGGTTGAATTTTGAATTAGGAAGTCTATATTTGCTAGCATGATGCAGTACAACTCATCCGAACTCTCAGGGAAATGTGTCAGTGAATTGATTACAAATACAAAAGTTTATTGAACTCGCTTGTGGAAAGTACCAAGTCTCTTCATGGAAAAAAACAAAATTCAGTCTGTTCTAAAAATGAAAATAAAAATTTGAAGACAGGATAAAAAGAATTTGAGAAATATTCCCCACTAGAAATGAAGCTGCATGGAAGCAACTTGTAGCTTCCGTTGCTAGGAGATAGAGATGCAACAGGTGTCTGATCTCGAGCCTTATGAAATGTATATGTATATTGTATACATAGTCTGGACATTCTGGTCCATTAAGGAGAGAAAATAAAATTCTTTTTGCCTGTTCCTGTTCTCTTTTCTACAAAAGACATTCCGTCAAACTTGATGCAAAGTTCGCTGACCTTATTGGTCAATTCATTTCTCGGACGCTTGAAATTCGGGATTTTATTTAGTAATGTAAATCATACAGCACCTACAAAATCTACAAGTTGATCCGACTCCGTATAAAGCATTAAGTTGGAGCATTTTCGCAATGTTTACGCTTAAATTGAAATTATAATTGAGGCGCCGGTATTAATGATATGTATGTATTTGAAATGCAAAAGTGGTGAAGCTTACCAGGTTTGCAGAGCCGACTCCAGTGATAGGGATTGCAGCATACGTAAACGGGGTCTTTGGCGGAATGACAGACAGGAAGTCTCTTGAGTTCAGAGGAGTGGGCGATATCCGGCCACCGCCAAATCTGGCAGGAGAGGAGATGTGGGTCCATGGACGGTAAATCCGTCGAGGAACCCCTTACAGGGCCCCTGCACCGATCCCTTTCAACCCTCATCGCTCCAGGATTCGTCGCATTAGAACTCGGTTCATCTCCTGCTGGCCTGGACTGCTGCTCTTGTTGTTCTTCCTGGTCTTCCAGAGAACAGCAGTGGTACCTATGATGATGTCTGTGGTGGTGATAGTGATGGTTCAGGTGTCGCAGATAATGATGATGATGGTGATGATGCCGGTAAGATCTACGGTGAAGTGGATTTGAGTCAGTTTCCTGTCTCGAACGCGGCACCAGCACACAGGAACCCAAATCGGCGCCGTAACTTTCAACTGCGGTTAAAAGCATCTCTAATTGATTCTCCTTGAGCGTTTTGAGCAACTCCTTGCACCTAGCTATTCGGCTCGGTTCTTCATCGTCATCCTGTAACCGATCACCACCGCAACAGCCCTGGTGCAACTTGCTCGTCGCCCTCCTCCTCGTGGTCCTCCTGCTGCTCTCCTTGGACTCTCGACTTCCCTTGTCCTGTCTGTCCTCGTCTTCCGCCTGGAAATTGCTCGTAGCTGCAGCAACGTAAACTCGCGACGAATCCTCTTGAGCTTCACGCTCGGTTTCATGCTCCCCACGAACCTTGGCCTTAAGGAGACGTCTAGTGAGCACCGTCCGTTTGCTCCAGAACATGAACATGAAACAGGAGTTGCCGTACGCGCATTTGGGGGCCAGTACTTATCAATCTTTTAGCGGGGAAATAATTTGGGCTGCTTATTTTCTTCTTCCGATTTATTCTAAATTCAATTCGACTCCCGTGGATACTGTGGCGCGACCTTGAACTTTCATTTACGTTTACGTTTACGAACGGGCCGGCCGGTCGACTGGCACGGCTCGGACTTGCGCGCATACACTTCACACCAATCTTGGTTTGCAATCGTCGACCGCTCACTTATTTCACCAGCACTTTCACGACACTTGGATGAAAATCTATCTCCTCGTCACTAGTTGCGCTATCCTCACGCGAGTTTCGGGTTTCACTGGGTCGAACGCGACTTTCCGTTAAAGTCCGTCGGACCGCACACACGGATTCAAATATTTCGAATTGCGTTAGTGTAGTTGAATCTGATTCTGATTCTGTTGATGTTGCTGGCTCAGCAACTCCTTGGCTGGTGCCCTCGCCACCCTCGGCGCAAATCTGGCACCGCATAACAACGTGACCGATACTCGGACGTCGTCGCCTGACATGTTACTTTTGGCCCACCGGCTCGATGATTCTTTTTTTCGACATTGCTGTGATTTCCTTTTTTTTTTCTTTTTAAATTGTACATTTGTCACATTCTTTAAATCACAACCATCACAACGGAGATTAAGAATGAATAATCGATGCACGCACTGAACTCACTGAGAGCAGAATTCTCACTGTACTTTTTCCCCTTCTCCACGCAACTCGAAGGCAGAACTTAGAGGTCGACAAGAGCGGCGGCGGCGGCGGCGACGACGGCGGCGAATGTGTTGCACGTATGCAAGTACGAAGCAGCCGGGCTCGACGAAGCGATACGTCACTGCATCTTCTTTTTCTTTCTCGTCGTTGTCGAGAGGAAGAGGAGAAATAACTAACTTTGGGGATTCGGTCACCACTTGATTCGTCTCAGATCCTATCCACGACACAACTGGGAGTACTGGGACTGGCACACACGAGGTTCCCGTCATCGAAGCACTGACTTCCCTCTGCCCATCCTCTGCCTCTTCACCTCGAGTGGAGTCGAGTACCGTCCTTCTTAGTTCGGCGTTTCTCAGCGCGCCGATACACCGACCGCAGCATACTAAACACACAAGGGTGGTCGTTAAAATATGGCTGCAAACTGCAAAGCTGTGTGAGATGTGATTCCGCCGCTGGTGGCGCTGACGACTGGAGTATCCCCCCCACTTTGCTCGTTTTAGACCGCACACAAAGATATATAAACCACGATATAAACCTAGATGCGAAGCCGAGCAGACGACGTGAATGTTTTCGCTGAGGACTTCTGGTGGCCGTAGAAGTAAGCGAGAGAGAAGTTATTACACTCTCTCTCGTTTGCTCTCGTCTGCTCTCGTGCTCTTTCAGCAATTTTAGTTACGCGCAAAGATTCTAGAGGCAGCACCAGAAGGACATCGTATCTAGGTTTTCTAGGTTTAAACAATACCTTTGGCGCCTATGCTATGTTGGAATAGCAGGGTGGCGATTCGACCAGCGATTTTAAATTCCCTGTTATTTCTAGGTCAATTTTTGCAATTTTCCGGGTCAACTAAAAGTTACATATTTATATTTTTTGCGAAGGGCAAAGATTTATTTTAAATCATTTCGGGCAATGAGGATTGGCGGGATAATTAATAAGAAATGAATATTAACATACCTCACAGAAATGTTTTATAATCCGTAAAAGTGATTTTATATTTTGAGTTTAATTCCTCCTAATCAGTTGATAAAATGTGTGTAATAAATTATTTTAATTTCTTTATGTGGGATATAAGCGTTGAAATTTCAATTCTAATAAATTCAAGTCTGTCTCTATAGAGTTAAAATAAAAATTCACATATTTGAATTGGTTCATCCGAAATATATTTTAAATTAAATTCACGGTTTTTCCCGGTCAATAAAATTCCCCTCAAAAATTATTTTTCAAATCCATTATTTCTAAAAGGGAGATCACAAATCATAATGTATCATCATTTACAAAGGTTTTTTTTGACACTTTTTCTCCATTTTAGGTTTGAGGGGGAGGGGAGACGTGTTACCGAGTGGGATTTTTAGCTACATTTTTATTTCCTATTTCTAAACCAAATAAATCATCTAGAACTTTATGTACACGATACATTAACGAGTTTCTCGTTTTTGATGCCTGGACAAATACAATGTTTTATCGCTGAACGTCTGGCGGGCGTATATTAGGTTTCTTTCGTCTAGACGCCTCATTTTCCTGCATATGTAGGAAGACACCGTTCCAAAATGATATAGAATTTCGGATGTTATTTACCTATCTACATGGAACGTCTGGCGTCTGTGGGTCTTAAAATCTCAAGCCAAGCTAGTAATCAGGCGCCTGGCCCCACACAGTAAACTTCTTTCTTATTTTCTCCGGCTCTTCGTTCAGGTACGGATTCGCAAATTTTCGGTCAATATATATTCCTTTCTCATATGAAATTCTCCCATAAATTAAAAAAAAAAAATCTTTTAGAAAAACCTGACAAGTCATCCAAATTTTTCAGTTTATCCTATATAAGAATAATATCATACAAATATAATATCCCAGATGACACAACAGTTTGCAGCAAACTTGCGTCAAATTTGCTGTTCAAGGTTCGGAAACTTGCACCGCAAGTTTAAGCAAACTTTACGCATTTTTTTAGAAATACATTGCCAAAAGGGTTTAATAATTAATTTAATAATTTATTAATTTACTTGGGCTGTTAAAATACTGAATCTTTGTTTGTAGTCAAAAAGAAATGCTGTCAAGATTATAAGCTCAATCTATAGGTATAATAAAAATTGTAGCTGTTTGAAATTCATGTTTTATACATCCGCGCCTGTCCTACACCCACCCTCCTCCCTTTTTACCTTTTTATTTTCTTAATTTTAAGAGATATATCCCGATCCTTGTTCATCCACCACGAGTTTGACGATTTCAATTCCCCCATGGCCATCCACATCCTCAGTACTTCGGTGTCTCAGCCCAATTAACTTTCGATCAAGGTGCCCTTTCGCCAAACTGCGGCACGAAGGGTCCGCTCGACCACAACGATGCATACAGCAGTAAAAAAAAGGGTCGCAAACTCGCTGGATTATATGTTCGATGCAAATCATCGTCTAAGTACTCTTTGATCCTTGTCCGGCGGAAGGGAAGATTATACCTTCACAATTTTTTTAAAACGTTATGCTCTTATCTCAAAATTAAGGAATATTTAATGTATATAATGACTGGAAATTTCAAAAAACTTCTATTGAGTTTCTTAAAATTATTTCAGTAAATTTTGTAACATTAGGTTCGACAAATGACCAAGACTACAATTAATTGTGCTGTAATGAGGAACTGTCGATATCCTTGAAATTAATCGAGCATTTTTAACGACGTTGATATCCGCAAGATATCCGTCGGAACCTATCGCAAATGATCGGCGCTAATTGTAAGTAACGATAATTTCTCAGGTGTCACTGGGTCACTGCACGCAAAGCGCCGTCTGGTAATGTCCCTTTGCTTCAACTGCAGAAAGCGAAACACGGTGAGCGATTTACTCAAATGTTACCGGCGCGGCGCCAACACCGCGAGCAGAGATGAGCTTATCGCAAAATAAATTCCGCTGCTCGTTCATTCATTCGCTGCTTTTATTTCATTCTATTTCCAAACTCGAAAATTACTCGCATTCCCTATTGCCACTCTCGACAGCGCGAGGCGCCATTCTCAAAAGATATGCCAGCCTAGACGAACGAAATCTGCACGAATACGAATCTATCCAAAAACAGCGACGCCGTCGTGCTCAACAATGCAGACGCGGCTGCAAATAGAAAACTTGAGTCTCATGTCGGAATCTAGGAAATTAAGATCTAATCTTGAGGGAAACTGTACCAGCCATATCTAGCTGATTACGTCTCTTTAGTTTTTTTTTTTTGTATTTATCAGATGTATGAATTGAGAATGAGAATTATTCTCGGGATTATCAGAATGAATAATAGAAGGTAGTAAGATACTTTGTCAAAGATTCTTAAGGGCAGTTTTGACTTTTGACGAAAAAAATTACCGGCTGAGCAAATAATTATATTTCCTGGAATTATTTGTACTGATTTGTAAACAATAATACTGATTTGCTTACAATATTGTAATGAAATGTTAGAAAATTATAGAAAATGTATTGGAATACATCTGTCTGGTATTAAAAAAAGAAAATGAAAAAAAAAGAAAAATGACTTTTTTTCTTAATTCTTCCGAATTTCTTGTTATGAATTTCCTATTATTTTCCAAAATTTCATCATATTACTCATAAATATATCAAAAAATAGTATTTCTGTAAGAAAATAACCATTATACTAGTGACCACTTTCAAAATAATCTCATAAAAACGGAAGATTAATTATTTTCAAGTATTCGCCTACAAAAAAAGGTGCATACAAATGGGTATTCAAACTTAATATCTAGATAGTCAAAAAATTGAATTACAAATATATTTTCATCCTAAATATCTAAATATTCATTGTAAATATCCAGATATTCATCCTATTGAATATCTTAAATAGTTAGTCACCTATTTGAGTATCTAAGATATTGAGGCTGAATATCCAGATACTTAAACTAAATATCTTTAGATGGGTGTCACATAGTTCAATATCTAAGATATTAATCTTGAATATCCATTTTTCTCCGTGCATATTTACAACACGGAGAAAAATGGAATTCAGCGGTTTTGTAGCATTTGCACAAATTCTTGAAGCAGGACTTTTGTTATAGGACGGAGTCCAGGAGTACGATAATCATTCCTAAACAGTTTAGTAATGGTTACCGTATTTTTGGACTCTGTCGGGAGTTTGTGTAACTGTTGCAAGGCCGCTGAACTCCATTTTTCTCCGTGAATCTTCTTTTAAAATGGTCTTTATATCCTTCATACGCCATTAAATAACATAAAGAATATCTGTAAAAATAAACATTTTTACACTAACAATAAAATGACATTGATGAACGAATTATATGACGATAAATAAATTTTTAGGAGAGCAGCAAATAAAAACTGAAGCACTTGTTCACCCTCCCTAATATATCGCTTTATTTTTGCATCCAGTGTGTCTAATTGCATAGCACCTCTGCAAATTAATGATATAATAATAATTTATATAAGTGCATAGACTAAATTGCGAGCTAAATTGGGTTAAGACAGCGACGCATGGAGGTTGATATACGAGCTTGAAACGTCCACTCTTTTGGAATTAGAAACAGGCTTGGCTAGTAATGAGACCGGAAGTGTCAGACGGCGCCAGTCCAAGTCGAAATAATGTCCGCGAGACTGCACCTGGCCGTCAGCATGGAGGCCAGGGCGTTCGTTGAGATGTGTTGGGCGGCGCGATTGGGTTAGTTAGGATGTTATGTGCATGATGTGCATGTACTGCATAAGATGGGAGAGGCTCGGTGGCCCGATGGGGACAGGTGCGGCAGTGCGATTCGAACTTCCTGGATGATATCGCCCGTGCCGGTGCCGGACGCACTGCCGGCGTTATATGACGTTGGTTTCTTTGGACTTTGTGTTAGGGCTGGCGCCACACGAATCACACGATTCGCCTTCGTAGGCGCCGATCCTCTTTCATCCCCCACTCTCTCTTCCAATCCCCTTTCAACAGAATTCATTACACACAGTCGGCCCACAACCAGGTCCAGATCCAGTCTGGTCCAGTTGTATCAGTGGTTGCATTTCCTTTCAAGTCACCTCAATTTTTTTCTCATATCATGTTATATGATCATGATGATGATATGGCGATTCTCTATTAACAAAATTCGAGGTTGAACTTTTGGCATATCAAACAACCAGTTTGCTATGTGTAAACTAATGAAGCACTTCATTTGCCATTGGAAAAACATTTTTAATTGAATCAGCGGCCTAAATTTAAGGAGATTTTCATGTTTTCAAGGTTGAAAATAATTCTAGGTGAATCCCAAATTTTTAGGGTTTTTTAGTTAGTCTGATATACTGATACATGAAGACACCCAGAGTTTTTGTGGTAACTTTTGTTCTTTTACGTTATATACACTAGATCACATATATTCATACGAAAATATGAAAAAAAGGGTACGAAAATTTGCGTGTAGAGAACTTTTAAAATTTTATCTTCGCATTAAAAAAATTAAATGGGGAAATTACTATAAAATATGGACACTCCTGAGCCGACATTCCTTCGAAACGAGCACTGTTCTCTCTCTTCGGCATAAACTCATCTTCAGTTTTTTATTTTTATTTTTATTTTTTTTTTGTAAACCGCGTAGGTAGTTAGGTACTTATTGTGGGCAGTTCCCACAAAAGGTGGATTCGCAAGGGACATCCGCCTACCGATTACGACAGACCCAAACGCGTGTAATTTGTCAAAAATGTACAATGCCGCAATGACAATAAGTATCCATAAAGTTGCAGATAACTTTCATTGTAATTGAAATGATTAAAATAGTAACATTAATTTATTTTATCTCTTCATAAAATTTCAATACATATATATCAATGTAAGATTTTATTTGAATTTGAAAAACATCCGGTGAGTTTTTATATTTTAGATATATAACTATATCAAACTCAAATTTGGACTGAATATCGTTTAAGAGATTTCTTCTACGTATAAGATAATTCTATATGTAAAATCCTGCCACGTGGATAACTACTTGTTGATCACCCTTGAAACATTTGTGAAGGGAGTAAAGCAAAAACCTCTACGCAAGCGTTGCTCAAATTTTAATAGACATCGCTCACTTATTGTTTAATGATTTAAAAAAATCCCATTCAACATTTTAACCAAATTTCTTTCGCGTAAATAAGCGAATTAGATTAATTATAATAAAGAAAATTCAATGGTTTAAAACGCCCCCAAACCGATTCTCGAAACCTCATTTAAGTGAAGCTAAACGTAGAAATTTAAATCCTGTCTAGAAATTTGGATGTCCCTGACGAAATCACAAGTACATAATTAACACGAAACAGGCATCGGCTAGGAATCCAACTCGATAATAAAATTATCTCACTGTGAATATTTCACTCCGAAAAAAAATTAAAGCTAATCGATC
Organism: Synergus itoensis; assembly: GCA_904066005.1. Classification (NCBI taxonomy): domain Eukaryota; kingdom Metazoa; phylum Arthropoda; class Insecta; order Hymenoptera; family Cynipidae; genus Synergus; species Synergus itoensis. Next base: position 2,929,669 of record CAJFCP010000074.1, on the reverse strand, counting down.
CTTCCCTAATAATACATTGCACTAATAGAGGATAAAGTACAAAGATAAATGATCTAATTGTCTGGAAGTCTTGAAAACATTTCCTTTTTTGCTCTTGACAACGGGCTCAGCATATCATATTTGCAGATCAGATGAAAGGAAAGTGTTACAAGTCTTGTCTACCGTTTGAAAGACCTTTGCACCCAAGACATTTATTTTTCAATTCTAATGCATATCTCATCAAATATTTAATTAGAGTTTTCTTTACGATTATTATAGTGCAGAGAGATATGAAAACTAAAATATTACACTAAGTTTCCTGTCCAAAAAGTTAATTACTATTTGATTGTCTGAGTAAACTCACAGTGGATGTGCGCTGAAGAGATTTGATAAATTTCAATTACAAATTTCAATAATTAATTAAAAATCACAAACTGTATTCGGAAATAATTTAAAAGAGAGTGTGTAAAGGAGAGAATTTCGTTGAATCGAGCGCGGGCAGTAGCCGCGGATAGACTGGCCGTGAGCAAGTTTGCACCCCTATTTGTAAGGGCGGTTTGCAACTTAGTTCGGTGTACAGTGGCGGCGGCGCAAATCGCGCGACAACCGGCGCGCCAGGTCGTGGCGACGCGGATCTTGACGCCATTTATTGTATCTATGCCGCACTTGCTCGTCTATCACCTCTAGCTCGCTTTTCCACAAACCACCCTACTTCTCTTCACTATGCGCGAGAGGGTGAGACGGCACGCGGCGTCGAAAGAATAGACACGCGGAGGGTAGGTGCCGTATCGGTCCCACGAGTTGGCTCTCGGTAGCGCCAAGTCTGCTGCCGGTCGCGCAAATATTTTTAACATACTCGAACCCAAGAACCCTCCCTACTTATGGTAAACATTTCCCTACTCACTTGCCTTCTTTATTCAATCCCAAATATCAAAGTTTTATGAAAATAGATCTGTTTCCAGATTCGAAGCCGCAGCCTTTCGTTAAAAATTCATAAGATGTTTAAAGATATTTTTAATAATTCCTGCAGATATTTATAGATTTGTTTATCTGAGACAAGTACTCGAAACTTGTTTTACGAATTTCGAAGAATATAGTGCTGTGAACTATTTGCAATTAAGAAGAATTATTATTACCGGCAATCCTAGAAGTTTTTGGCACGCTCCTCCAGATCCACTTGCGCATGTCTAATGCTGAGATCGCAGTTTGATGGCGCGGAGTGCGAAAATGTTGTGTTCCTTTCGCTTTGCTTTGCTCTCTCAACTTCGTTAGAGCTATTTCTGTCAACTGCAAGAATTCGCTTATTTACGCGCTTTCTTCTCGCAGATCGTAACAAGAGTCATAGATAACAATGAAAGCAAGGAGTTACGATCGGGAATGATCATTAACTCATCTGAAACTTCCAAAGAGGACCTCCAGTTGGATTCCAAGTTGAATTCTACTCTTATGAGATCATATCTGTAAAAATTAAAAATATTAATGCAAATATTTAAACATAATGATAATACACAATATTTTCATTTAATATATTTTGATAGTAAAGGTTAATCACTTACTTTTGAAAAGAATTTAAGTAATTTGAATTTTCATTGCGATAATTCAAAAAATTATACTCACCTATAATAAAATAACATTAAAAATAGGCACTAACAATTATAACTCTGCAAAACGGTACACTTCTATTTTCACAATCTGGAAAAATATTTTTTCTGTCAAAAAGACATTAACATAAAAAACATACTTCTTACATATTTGAATAACAAAACTCGGAACCGAGGTTTAAATCGTCAAAAAAATAGTGCAAATTTTTAGAAAAAGGATATCAAAAGTCAATTTAATAAAACAGAAATTTACCCAAGAGGATAAATCCTGTTTATAAAAAATATTAATCCTGAAACAAAAGAAACCACAAAAGAGAGACAATCAAAATAATAGCCTGCATGAAAAAAAAAAAATGCAAGTAAATAACAGAATTACAAATCTTCATAGTGACTAACGTGGAAAATATAAATAAAAGTTAAATATCCGTCCATCAAGGATGGACCAATATTTAATGAAACTAGCCCTTTAAATGAAAGCCCTTTTCATTTAAAGGGCTCTGTGCTCAAGACTCAAATTCACATTCAAGAAAAAGTACAAAAGAAACCCATTTCCTTGAACTTTTTCATTATCTCGAATGTGACTGAAAACAACGTTAATATTGCATTCAGGGTAAAATATCGAACGCACGCAAGAAATATTTTACCCTGATTCTACCTACTTAAGATTAAACATTCATACCCGAAAAAAATTACCTGCCTGCCTAGCTATATCTAAAAATACAAAAAAAAAAACAATTATACCAACACATACACTCCACGGTTTTCATTCATACCACCCCGGTGCAAAAAACCTAAACCTAGGGATTACGTCCCGGGACGCATCCGACACCTGAGCTTATATAGGCCACATTAGGGCACACACATACCAGCTCCAACCCTGAAATCGTACACCGTTTTTAAATTATAAAAATCATTGCTTGCTTTTTAATTCTACTTATATTTAAAGTTGGATATTAATACAATTATATAGATTCTATTGCAAACGATAATCATCATTTTAATAATTAAAATAATGGACACAGAGAAAAATGTGTTAAAAATGTTCAAGTAAGACGAAAATACATAAAAACACACTCACACAATTTTTCGCCTTACTTTATTGCAAAATAAAACGGTGTACGCCAACATTTCCATAGGTTAAACCTATGGAATAAATAATAAAATTAAACCTATAGCATCCTACTCTAAGCTCTAAACTATTATATATTCCAGGATGTCTAGCGACACTATAACAAAATTCCAGGTCCTTACCAGATTTTCCAAGTCAGAAAATTAAGTCTTTCCAAGTTGGCCCTTTAGCATATCAAATAACTAGTTATAACTATTTTTTTTAAGTATTTTAGATACAAATAATACTAATAAATTTTAATTTTCGTTCTCTACTTTTTGTTATAAATACTCAAATCTAAATTTCCAATTCATTCTTCTAATAAATTGAAAATACTCCGTTCCCCTTTTATTTAACTAATAATTTGGGGAATAAGGATTAATAGATTGAGTGATATTTGAAAAAATCAATTAATCAATAAAGAAATTCATAATCACTAATTGTTGTGGGACAAATTGGAATTATAAAATTCTACTCTTTAAAGTGCAGTACATTGAAATTCAAGTTTTTCAAGGTCGCTAAACACCCTGAATTCAGTTACATATTTTAATTTAATAACTTGAATTCTGTCTTTTCCATATGAAAATATAAATTTTAATTGAGAACAAAGTTAAATTATATTATTTATATTGAAATAGAGACAAGATAAACCTTTAAATAACTTGTTTTTAAAGAAAAATTCTTGAATTACTCAATCAAAAACTATATCAATTAAATTCACAAAAATTTATTTTACAAAATAGTGTGCTCGAGATCTCAGCGTTTCAAAGGAAAAGCCCGACTAAAGAAAATTATTAGCATAGTGAAACGTATTAAAGTTCCTTTGAAACGTGAGTTTTCCCTTCTTTTCTTGGTTTTTAGATTTTGATTTAATATCAAAATTTTATTTATAAGCTACGAAAGACGACCAATAATTCAAAAATTAGATTATATTTGTAATTGCGCTGTGAAAACAATTAAAAAAATTAATGAAAAAAAAGTGTCCAAGAAAAGAACGAGCCTACTCTAAAAAATGTAAACAACTTGCCACTCACTGATTCTCATCAGCGGTCACTATGAGATTGCATAATAAATAAATACAACCTCTCTTCGTGTTAGTTTGAACCTTTCGTTCCTAACATGATGAAGAGAGGAGGAACTCTGAAGTCTCACTTACCATCTACATACTCGCATGTCGCGTTCCTGAGCAATACGAGCAGTAGATATTGGATCTTGAATTCCCTCGATCAGATGTTTTTTATTTCCAATCCATTTTAACATGCTCGTCCTCGATAAAATCCATCGTCGATCAAATCCATCACGAGAAGAAAATCAATCCTCAATAACATCCATAATTTTTAGAAAATCCTTCGTCGATAAAATCCATGGTCCGAAGAAAATTCATCGTATGAATAAAATTCTATCTGAAAAGAAAAGGAATTTTAATATCCGTTTAATACATAATTTTCCTTTATCAAATTCAAATAAAATGAGATCAATAATAAATCAAATATGTTATAACATATTTGATTTATTATTGATTGTATAAAATCAATTTATTATTGGTATACAACCAATTTATTATTGGTTGTATACAACCCGAAACATAATAAACTTTAAAAAATATTAATTTTGACAAAAATCAATATTGAAGTTGTCATTTCACAAACAATAACCAAGAAACAATTTTCTGGAGATTGAATAAAATAATTCCTTCTTTTTTATACAATCGTTCTCTAAACTATAAAACGCTTTAAAAAATTATTATTGGTGTATTATTGGTATACAATTTATTATTGTATACAATCAATTTATTATTGTATACAACCAATTTATTATTGGTTGTATACAACCCGAAACATAATAAACTTTAAAAAATATTAATTTTGACAAAAATTAATATTGAAGTTGTCATTTCACAAACAATAACCAAGAAACAATTTTCTGGAGATTGAATAAAATAATTCCTTCTTTTTTATACAATCGTTCTCTAAACTATAAAACGCTTTAAAAAATAGCTTTTAGTATCATGAAACGTACAAAAAGTTAAGTAGTTCAAACCTGACAGAACTATAAAAATTTTAATTTATTTTTGATAATCTTAAAATATGGAAATAAAATCTTTGGTCCTATATGTATTTAAAAAAAGTACCGAATTTGCTTTTTTGGTTTTTCGAATTTGGTTTTTCTAAAAGGATAGCTCCCATTCCTCTCAAAATTAAAGAACATTTTGAAAAATCCATGTTAACATTAATTCTGGAAACATGGTTCCAGACCATTTTACCAACTTTTATGGCTTTAGTTGGAACGCATTTTCCGATTTGTATAATGACGAGCTACTTTTCTCAAGGACTGGTTCGAAAGACGACTTTCCAGTCAGTTCTGTTAATAAAGTTCAAGAAAATATGAAAAATGAAGGTTGTTAATTATTTTTAAAAAATAAATGAATGGAGTCAATAAAAGAATGGTAAAAATATGTGAAATCGAAATCAGGAATATCGTCAACTGTAAAAAAAGTTGACGAAGATTTTCGCAACTAATCTACACTCCAAAACATTTTAAAAGTGATTCCAAACAATGAAAATAAATGATAAACGAATGTGGAGAATTTTCATAAAAAATATCAAAATAAGGCACTGTGTAAGATTTAAGGTTAGGTAGATTTCGTTAAGGTTCTGGGTTAAAATTATATTGCTTTTTTAATTTCAATTACTAAAACTGAATATCGTATAAAATGTATTTACCTTTCATTCCTCAAACAGAACGAAGTAATTTCCAGTCGATTACTGAATAAAAAATCAACAACGACATTGCCGAAAAAAACAATCTCCAACAATCTCAACTCGTCAGACATTTTTTCACCACTTCCGATACCCGAAGACTTTACGAAACTTGATTTTAACAATAAAGAAGCAATTAGACTCGAAAGTAAAACAAAACACGAAAAACGCGATCATAAGAATGACCCTGGACCACCTGAACACGAATGGACTTGTGTTGGTGAAGCTAAACACAAATTCAGGACTGCGATCGTAGGGCCTGGCAATCATATATCATTATGTTTATTTATTTTTCAAGAGTATATGACTCAATATATCTTACAAAATCGAAAGTTTGTTGTATACAAAAACTCACGTGGATCCAAATATGTAAATAAATATTCGCGAGCCCAACTCCAAAAATTCACGACATTACAAAGATGGCCGCCGATCGCCGAATTCCAACGTTGCTAAAAAAAGTCGCCACTGATCGCTTACGACTTGACCACCACTTTACGTGGTCTCTTAGTGTTCATATAATTTTTACGAAAGCGAAAGTTTTAGATCCTCCGAGCACTCGCGAACTCGAAAACCTGCATAATTATTACGGGCGTGACTTCCAAAATTCACGACAAGCTTCAACTTGCACATAATAGAAACACCACAAAGTCGCGGCTTTTGGTGCACGACTTGGCTATCATTTTACATGGGCTGCTTAGCCTTCAGAAGTATTCAGGAGTGATATGACCTCATTTTCACGAAGACGGAAGCTTTTTACCCACCGATGCACTCGCGAACCCGAAAATGTACAAAACTATCACGAGCGCGACTCCCGAAACTCGTGAACACTCGCGAGGTATTTCACCAACTGACGATTTTCAGCAAATTTTCAAACAACAAAGAATTAGGTATCTCAGCCAATCAGCAGCGAGACCTTGGCGGAAATGGCACTATGCACGGGAAATGGAACAACTAGAGTCAAAGATTTAACTGCACGTATCCACTTCGTTGAGTGCAGCTGTGCAAATTCAAAGCTGATTTGACTTTCGTAGTCAAAGTCTCGCTGCTGATTGGCTGAAATTGTTTCATTCGGCGTGGTTTGAAAATTTGCTGAATAATGTCGGTGTATTAGAATTTGTCTTCTTATGCACTTTTTCAAATTTCTGCATGCCTCGGCGTATAAAAAAAAACTTTTAATTTTGTGAAAAGTGGATCATTTAACTTCTGAAAATCAAATCACCAACCGGAAATGGTCGCCACATCCGGCAATCAGTTCCGGCTTTGTGTTTATGTATATCAACGTTACCAACCTAAATCTGGCATATCCAAAAAAAAGTCATTCTTAAGACAATGGAGGTTATGTGGGTTTTTTTCAGATTAGTGTCGTGTGTTTATTGTGCGGTATTTTTGTTGATTTATACCAAAGAATTAGGCGCTCGAAATGATGTACTTCCTTCTATCCGTCGAGAAAATGGTAAACAGACTTTATACAATATTCAGTTTTACTAATTTATAAAATTTTAAAAGAGCGATAATTGGAACCGAATTAAAGCTTCAAAGGAATCTTTTTAACCTTAAATATTGCACCGTACCTTGTTTGCATTACATATTTTGATCTTTTTAATGCTTTTTAATAAACATTCTCCAGAATATTCGATTCTCATATTCTTTTGATTGTTGAAGCACTCTGAATCTCTGAGAATATTCTCAAATTAGTTTACCATTCTCCTTTCTTATTTGCGGACATACAATATTCCTTTCTTTTTACCATAAGTAATTCTTAACAACCCGTTTCTTTATTTTTCAGACGTACAAGGAACTGTAGCTTTTATTGACAAAATAGATGGAACAACCATACGATCCAAGTCCAGTCCTTATAAAAATTGGTCAAAAAAGATCTCGATCATGGAGAAAGATCTTTTGAAATGTTTACGTGAGTTTTCTAAAACCTTTTCAATTTTGAGAGAAATGCAATCTAGCTGCCCTTTTATAAAATTGCTATAAATTATATAGAACTGAATCGTTTTTTCAACTTCTATAGAATTTTACTTTGATTTTTATATCTTACTAAAGAGAATTACCATAAGAATTTTTTACAGGTGTTCATAACTATTTCCCTTTTCATATAACTTTATTTTGTGTATTTAAATTTCAGTTCCTAGTAAGTGCTTCTTCCTAAATATAGTTTTATAAATTAGAAATATTTTACATTCACAGCCATTTCAAGGGATTCAAATGATTCTCATTTATGGACTGTTACAATGTCAAGGCTTTGAATTTTAATTTATTTAATTTTCCAATTTTACAGTTTTAAAATTTTTATCGTTTTATATTTTAATGGCCACTCTGGCTTGTTTTCTTAGCTTTGATTTAAATCACTGCCTGCAAGATAAACATCCAAACCGTGGTTTCAAAAAAGTGGTCGCCTAAAAAGTGTCGGAGTATCAATTCACTAGTAAATGATACGTGGGTCGCAGATTGCTTGAAGGGTAGTCCCATGTAGTATCTCTATTCCGTTGTTTATCAAGCTCCCCCTCGTAGTATAACCAGCATCAAAACACTTGGCGCCCCACGCTGGAGCCATCGTCGTCCGTCGTCGCCCTCGCTCCAGGCTAAGACTGTGAGGCTGCTAAATTGATAGGAAAAGGACAGAAAAATAAAACATAATACGGGAAAGAGTTAAGGAAAGAAGATGGAAACAGAACTGAGAATGCGCCTCGATCCTATACAGTGGTTCACAATTTTTCCAATTAGATATATTTGAATCATCGGATGCAATATAATTTCATAAATTCAAGGAAATTTAACAGGTAATAGCGATAGATTATTTCTTGCAAAAATTAAAGCGAAAAATCAAATTGAAAAAAACTCCGTATATAGGATTTCGCAAACCTTTTCTAAATTAAAGTTAAGAATCGAATTGGATCATAGAAAACTGGAAGTTTTTATCGTACGATTCAACGAAAATAGTCTTCTGCATGAACAAATATACAATTGATGAAGAAAATTTCCCGAATTCGTTAGTAAAAGGAAGCTTATTGCGAGAAACGTATATTGTCGAGACTAAAATTGGTTTTTACTGCAGCCATAATTTCACTTGAAATGTGCAAACTCCTATTTGCAGTCACTCGTATAATTCATATTCAAAACAAGTCGAGTACGAGGTAAAAATATTTAGTTTAAAGAAAGTTATTTTCATTTTTGTTCGTGATAACAGAGGAGGATTGTTTCACATTGTTCGAGCTTATTAAGTCATTTATAGGATTGCATTTTATTGTTAAAATTTTTTACGATAAACTTAAAAATGACCGAGATTTTTTTTGCATAGATGTTAATGTTTATCTTAATTTTAGGTACATATCTACGAATGGAAGCTAAGATGTGGAATTTTGGAACCTGAGTGGGCACCACTGTCTCAAATCAAATGAGGCGTAGTTGCAGGAGGACGATGAGTATTTTGCCGTTTTGCGCACACATACGTGGACCAAGAAGCATGGCACAGAAGAGGAAAAAAGAGATGGAAACTGAAAATGGGGAAAGAAGGGTGGAGAAGTGAAAGAAAGAGTATAGGGGTTGGGTCTGTCGTTGGGATGGAAGCAGGGCGCCCTCCAGCTTGGCGTCCGTCGAACGCCCGCGCCCCACCGAACCCCGTGCACGTTGGTGCCAGCGGTAGAAGAAGTATTCTTGCATTCGTCGTCGCCGTCGTCGACGTCGCCGACGCTATGGTTGGCGTCGAAGCGAGCGCCGCCTGGTCGAATCGGCGCCTGACTGCCTCACTGCCTGGCAGTCGCCGCTTCGATGCGTCCATCCATCGGTTCATCCCTCGTCCTCATCGAGGATTGTTGAGGATGGGACTCTGTCGACTGCCACTGACTTGGCTGACTTGGTCGCATCGCCCGCGACCCTCCTCTTTTCGCATCCCCTTTGCTCTTTGCACACATCCCCTATTCGCCGCCCACACAACTCTTACGGCAATTGGAGAATACTTCCATTGGAAAATTTCAAACATCGTTAATACACCATCTTTTGAGACTGCAATTATTTTCGTTTGAATGTTTTTTTTTCTTTGCAAGAAGCGTCAGTCTCGCTTTCTTGGTACCAGAAGAACCACTTCTTCCAATTGTTTATATCTTGAAGTTTCTTACAAGAATCTGCAAGAATCATTACAACGTGGAACAGAGTTTTGAATTTATTTGTCTAGTACCAAACTTAACTAAGGGCGAATATATAATAGATCCAAAATCACGTTTATTTCCTCAAAAAGCAGTCCAACGTAAGTGGATGCTGGTGGATCTGGCGCTGATGCCTTATTTCGTTCTTTATACCCATCGCGTTGATAGCTGCGGCTTATAACTCATGAAATTGGTGGGAGACTCTGATCGGAAAAAGATTTCAATTTAGAAGAAATTCTTGCCAAACCTCTTTACGAGACGGAGCCAAAGAGACTCGTCTGCCCCACGTTAGTCGTTTCGCTCGATTGGCAATAGGCGATGGGGCCGATGGGCGTCGTTGTCGCTGCTTGTCTCATACTACTGACTACCCTGCACGACTCTGCTACTCATAGTCGTCGAAAATCAGGCGTCGGGAACCATTTCTGAATCGTTCGCCGGCGACGGATAACATAGCCGCTCTGTCGCGGCTACGCGTCTCTCAACTCAAACCATTATCCGTATACTGCGATTATAGGGCAACAGGATCGACAAACAGTCGAGCATAGTCGATGGCTAGACCCCCTGGCTGGCACCCTTAGCCTCATCCTCATCCTCTTTCTCATCCAAGCATCCGATATCCCCAACCAAGTTTCTGAATCCAGACTACACAAACAAAATCCCGCATCGAGACTACGCGTAACCAACAATCCCCATTCCGACTCGCCAATTTCTTCCCCCGTTCTCTTCAGATCTCCTGGTTCACTTTACAAGTCCTCTTGAGAGAACTCTTCTTTGCCTCTCCACATTCTCCTTACCCTTTTATTTATCTCAAACAGAATGCCACCAAGAATACTGAATTACTGAATACTTCCCGTGTCTTTCCACCCAGAGCTTCAATTTACATCAACGAACCCACTTCTCTTCATGCCCTCGTACCAAGTTCTGGTAAACATTTGCGATTTGCTTTCATATGACAGCATCTGAAAATCAGAAGCTCTAAAGTGGTGCAAATAGAATTTTCAAGGAGGTAATAGGAGACTTTTTTTACCATCAGCTTCTATGTGGTACTTTTCTTAAAAGTAATAACAAAGTCAAAATTGCTATTATAGGCAATGCTATTTAAATAAACTTAACTCAAATTTTATAGAAAAGTAGTGAGCCAGATTTTATAATCTTTTGAGACATTCTTGCATAACTGAAGGATTGCATCACTTGAATTTTGACTGTACATCAGATTTCTACATTGAAAAGATCTCGAAAGGCGGAAATGACCTAATTTATGAAATTTCTGTCATATGTATTTGAAATTGACTGTCCCACTCGTGGCTGTGGTATCAGTGGTGGCCAAAATCTATCATTTTTCGTTGAAAATAACGATTTCAATTTTGGTGAAGAGCTCAAATAATTCATTTATCATTTGAGAAGCGATTTTGATTATTTAATCTTCATACGAGTACCAGAACCGTTCATTTCAACGATAGTAAGTAATTAATGGCCAGACCTGCTACCTCGGGTGGCCAAGACTGGGGCAGTTATTTTGCTCTCCAAGTTTGAAAGTCTTAAGTTTAAAATTTATCAACATTTCAGTAATGCCTTGAAATTGAACTGAATTGACTACTTTTGAACTTATGTTACAAACTAAGATTATTTTATAAAAACACCGATAAGATTATAAGCTGATGTCATGAACTTTGCATATATTCGAGCCTAACAATGTGTTTAGAACATGAGAATGTATCGTGTCAAGTGGTCATGACTTCTTCCGTTAGTCATTAGTCGTTAGTCTTAACTTCAACTGCTACGCAGAGTCTAAACTCTAGACGGTCTAAACACTCAAGACACCGCGCTCGAAGAGGATTGACGAGGATATCCGCCAACTCACGAGAAGTCCGCGGTTCCTCCTCGTTCCTTCGTCCAAGTTTGTCTAGAAACCGGTTTCATTTTGTTCGTTCCGTGACTTCCACCTTCCACGACCAGATATGGGCGAACCTTCGAACTCAACATACTTAGGTCTAGATCTCAGTACCCAGCAGGTAAATTTCCAAAGAAAATTTCAAAAGTCACTGATTTTCCGAAATTACCTTCTATTTCAATTTTTAATTTCTGAGAAATTCGGGCCTCGTTTTTCAGGTTGATGACTGGAAACATTAATCGTGGTGTTAATTTCTTACAAATGGTGTATGTAGTTTCATAACAAAAATAACTGGATTATAACAGTTTTGTAGTGCGCTTGAAACTAACAGTGATGATGACCAAAAAATAAATGTTGTCAAAAAACATAATGATTTTGAATTACTGTCTGATAGAGATGTCTGAAATAAGACATCTCGACGCCCAGCGTCTGTTCGACTTTGCAACTTTCCTTTTCATGACGTCGCACACGCGTATTAATTCTCAACCGCGAGATTCGAATATTAATCTTTTTTTAGGTGAATCTCGGGAAAAATTCCCGGTTTTCAAATTAAAACATTCAGTATTGTAGAATTTCGAATTAGAAATCTTCTAAATGCAATAAGTTAAATTTTCAATTGTAAATCAATGACATTCAAAATTGTAGAATTACAAACTAGAAGCCATCAAAATTCAAATAGGCTTTACTTCAAGGCCTTCAAATCCACAAAATTGAAATCTCAAGGATTTATAATAGAAACATTGACAATTTGAAATGTTTACTTAGGATCGAGTCGAAAATAGATTCGTCCTCGACTCTTGATTCTCGAGGACAACACAGACAAGCATGAAAGAGACATAGAATACACAGCGATAACCCGGAGATATAAAAGTCTTCTCATTTTGCCCTCAAAATTGAATTATGCATTGTTGATAATTTCTACACTTCCATTCAATTTATTCTTTCTGATTTTCCTTTATCAACTCAAAAGGTGAAAAATCCTCACGAATCAGCAAGAGGAAATTATTTCAGGAAAAAGAAAAGTGATAAGTCGGTGTCTCCAGTCTTTGAATTAAAAGAAAATGAACGAGATTAATTTCCATAGGAAAATAACTAATAAAAATAAAATATAAAGTAATTTTTCTGCTAAAGTTTTCAGTCTAAAGAGTCAGTGTCAAGTCTTATGACGTACCAGACGTGGGTCACTATTATCTGCTCATTTAGTGATAACGTGCAATATCTGAAATACGGTGAAAATTAAAGTTTACACTCACGATACATTCATTTTTTATAATTATGTACGTTTTTGATGTGAGAATTTAATTAATAATAAAAAAAAAAAACATTTTCAGTTGAAAGCAGTCGTTGTCAATGATGATCTTAAAGTCCTCCACGAGACGAGCGTACAGTTTGACAATGATTTACCAGAATTCAGGTAAAGATTCAACGCTTTCTTAAAAACTCTTGATTTGAATGATTTTCAGATTAAAAATATACTATCTAAAATTTATAACAGAACCTATGGAGGCGTATTGCAGAGGAAAGAAGAGCCTAACGTAGTGACCGTTCCAACTTTAATGTGGATAAAGGCCCTAGACATGATCCTGGATAAACTCAGAGTTTGTGGTGTCGACTTCAGTAAAGTTGCATCAATATCTGGTTGCGCACAGGTAAAAAATATTTTTTGGGTAACAAAAATATCGATCAACAACTACTTAACTGTAAATAATCTGACTAAATTATTTTAGCAACATGGTACCGTCTACTGGACTAAAGGTAGCAGAGATAGTCTAAAACAGTTGGATCCCGAAAAATTTTTGCATGAACAATTAGCTATGGCTTTCTCTCTAACTGCATCACCTGTCTGGATGGATTCTAGCACAAGTGAAGAGTGCAAGTTACTTGAAGAGGCTGCTAGCAGTCCTGAAGTAAGATAACAAAATTTTTACAAAACAAATAGAATCTTTCTTTCACTAAATAAAGGAAATTAATTTTTTTTTCTCCAGAAATTGGCCGAAATAACAGGATCTCGAGCCTATGAAAGATTCTCAGGTCCTCAAATTGCCAAAGTTTCACGCAAGAGACCAGAAGCCTACAGTAGCACAGAGGTATTACCCGCAAAACATTTGCGGCTTCCTTGAAAAAATAAAGAAAACGACACAATTAATAGAGGTACTCGCGACGGTTTGGTATGAAAATTCAGTAGAGTCGAAAAATGTGTTAACTTTAGTTTGTGACCGGCTTAGCATTAATGAGAAGAATTTGCTTGGCTTGATTTTAGAGCAGTTAGTGTTTTTCTAATTATAAAATTAACCGTCTGTTTGTCACTGGTTGTAGGTAATGGTTCAATCATTTTTTGAGAGCATGATTTCTTCTTTAGATGGGAACTTTAAAAACTATAAAAACAGCTGAAATTGCATATATTTATCAAAAACCTTTCATCAGTCAAATCGTTGCTTGTTTCTATTCAGGATTATTACAGAACCAAAACTTTATATTTGTGAGACTGATTGAAAACTATAATGAAAGTTAAAAATTCAAAATGGTATGTTAAAATTTACAGCACGTTTTAAGATTTAGGGGAATGAAAACTCCGCCTGCGTAGTGATTCTTAAAAAATTGAGTTAATCCATTTCGTTCTTCGTTGTTCTCCTCCCTCGTTCCAAACTTAAAAAAATTCCTCAGTAGAACGTAGTGATGGTTGCCATGAGAGTGTAACAAATAGATTTAATAGATTAAAAACTCCCTTAGTTATAATATCCAAACCAAATGCGAAAATAAACTTAAGATTGACTTTTTCTTCATTTCAGAGAATTTCCTTGGTCAGCAGTTTCCTCGCCTCCTTATTTTTAGGAGATTATGCTCCTATTGACTGGTCTGATGGTTCTGGGATGAATCTGTTGGATATTCGAACTAAAGAATGGTGCGACAAATTATTAGAAGTAAGTAATTCGAATGTGATTTTGAATTGACCTTCTCTAATCTTGAAAAACATTAAACTACTTAAAATTTTTAGGTATGCGGGTCATCTCTAAAAGAAAAATTAGGAAAATCTGTTTCATCGATGAGTGATATCGGTCCAGTGTCAAATTATTTTGTAGAAAGATTTGGATTTAATGAAATGTGTAGAATAATTGCATTTACAGGAGACAATTCATCTTCTTTAGCTGGTAGGTTTTAAAATATTGTCTATGTACTTGTAAAAATTAGCATCTGTAAAATTAAAGCATAAGAATATCTAAAGCTTTAATATCTGAAGCTGTCATATTTTTCATTTTTAGGCATGGGACTGAAAGAAGGCGACATCGCCTGTAGTTTAGGTACGAGTGATACTCTCTTCCTCTGGTTAAATGAACCAAAAACCGTCACCGAAGGACACATTTTCTGCAATCCTTTAGACGAACAGGCTTACATGGCTTTGCTTTGGTAGATCACTCTAAAAATATGTAAATCCTATTCATTGAAATTCCTCAAAACCACATTAAAACTTTATATTTCTTCAGTTTCAAAAATGGATCCTTGACGCGGAAGAGAATATGTGAGACTTCAGCGCAAGGTTCATGGCCTATTTTCAACGAACTGTTAGAAAGTACACCCCGAGGGAATTTTGGAAATTTAGGACTGTATTTTGATGCCAAGGAAATTCTGCCAACCCTAGTCGGTGATCACAAGTTCAATAAAGCAAACGACAAGATTAGTCGTTATAGCTCTAAAGAAGTTGAAGTAAGAGCACTTATTGAAGGACAGTTCATAGCTAAAAGGGCACATGCCGAAGATTTTGGATTTTTGATTGGTAGGATTGTGCGAATATTTCAATTCTGGTTAGAAATTATTTCCTTCTCCTAGTCTGTGTAATTATTACTTTTATTTAATCTCAGGTCCAAAGACGCGAATCATTGCCACAGGTGGTACTTCAGTTAACAAAGCGATATTACAAGTTCTTGCCGACGTTTTCAATTCTCCTGTTTATATTTCAGTGAGTAAATATTAGAAAGTAGTAAAAATCATTACTTATTACAATAGTAATAATACTGTTCAAATTTGTTATTTTTAATTAAACAGGAAGTATGCAATTCAGCAATGATGGGGGCAGCCTACCGCGCAAAATTCGCCTTGCTGAAAAATGAGTCTTCTTACGAGGAGCTATCAAAAATCCTACCAGAGCCAACGATAGTGTGTGAACCTTACGACGATGCAGACACCGTAAGTAAAAATATAAACTAGTCTTGCTTAAAAAATAAAAAATATTATAAAAAATCCCAATTTTTTTGAATTTTAGATATACAAGCCAATGGTACAGCGATATAAAAACATAATCGAGCAGTTAGTAGATAAACCTTGAAATAAAATAAAATAAAATTGTGATTTCTACATTCCAATAATGTTGAACAAATAACGAAGTACATAGACTAATGCCTTAAATTCTCGCCTTCGTTCAAGAAGTATGCCTAATTAAATGTGATCACGCGCAACGAATATTAATTAATGGCATGTGATACTTTACCATTAGAGCAATATAGTTTCTCCAACTTTACGCTCGCAATAAACAATATTTTTTCCTAAAACTTGGCTATTTACCTCCGTCTGTACGAAACGGAGGTAAATGGCCTAATGTTAGGGAAAAATATTTTATTATTGCGAGCGTAAAGTTTGGGAAACTAAATTTGCTCTTATAGTAATTACTATGTGCCCTTTAAAAGAAATGCCTTGTAGGAAATATATCTGCAAATTTTTGTCAGTAATCTTTGTTTATTCGAGTCACGTTACAACGTTGCTGACATGCGAAGCCCCGTACTATTTATATTTTACAATTTAAAAAGCAGATATCAGTGCCAGTCCCGAGTTTTAGTCGGCACACGCACAAACTGTTTAACGTACAATATCCGTTGCTATAATAATGTGAGACCACGAAAAAAGTGTTAGTGAAGATTTTATAAAAATGTTATGTACATTTATCTATTACATATTTATTTCGTGAAAATATATCACTTATCAAGAATTCTAGCGCATTTTTACTTTTTGCGACCTCCACGTTCCTTCTGGTGAAGGTTGATCAAATTGCCTGATGACAGGTTATAATACGCAAGTGAGTTTACTTCCTTCAGGAACATTCCCTGAAAAAAAAAAAAAAATAATAAAATTAGAAATTTAATTATGGGTCCAGAAATGTCAAGATTAGAGTAAATTGTTCGTAAATGAACTAACCTCATATTGAAGCTTCTGCTTTCCAGGGGGCATTCCAATTTGTTCGTGAATTCGAGCTTTCATAACTGCTACGGTATCACTTGGTTGCAATGTTATGGTCAGGGTCTGACCATTCAATTTCCACTCGGTCTTTTCGGCCATTAATGGTACAGCAATATTAAGTTGTACTGGACTCTGTAAATAGAAAGAATTGTAATAACTTTGCCTGATAAAATTGAAGAATTTAAAATAATAATGATATTTAAATAAGTCCTTCATGCTCACCTTATTTCTAGACAAGAACTGCTGTTCAGGAACCAAGGAATCTTCGGTACGTAATTTCTTGGATGGAGGTTCTTCTTCCATCGGCTCGGATGGATGCTTCATACTGATCTGTAAAAAGTAAAATTTTAAAGTATAATTTAATAATTACCTACTTTGGCATCTACTTGAAAACTTTGAATTTAAAATTTAATCTTATCTTCATTATATTTGATATAATATAAAATTGTTACTTACACCAGCCGGCATAGGAGGTTGTAATGGTGGTGGAGTCGGCATGAATGGCGACATCGCAGGCGCTGCAAAAAAAGTAATTAATAAGTCATCAGATACAATTGAAATTTAAATACTGCAACACTTCTAGTATATCTTTTGCACGAACCTTGCCTGGTTTTTAAAAATACACAAACGATTTATGAAAACTTATGCATTAAACTCAAAACTTACCCAAAAGTGGCGGAGGTCTGATGGGTGGCATAGGGGCCATCATCATCATCGGTGGCTGTGGCAACATTGGTTGCGGAATACCCATCGTTGGCATAGCCATCGGAGGAGGAGGTTGCGCAGGAACCTGGATCGGTTTCGGTGCAGGAGGCTTGGGAGGTGCCTTCAATGTAGCCTGTGGCTTCGATGCCACAGCTGCCATGTGCGACAACTCCGAAGCTCGAGTAACAGGTTTAGGCCCTATTTTCTCTTTTTCCTCATCCGGAAGCAAACCCTTCACCTTGTGTATTTGATGAATCTGCTCCTCAAGAGTGATATTTGCCCTTGCTGCTCTTGTAGCTGCTTCTACACTTGACGTGTGTCCATCCCAAGTAACCTTATCATCCTTCTTTTTATCTTCCTCTCCAATCTTCTTACCAATTGTAGTTTCTTCGTCACCCACACCGAAAATATCAGTACGTCTTTCCGCCAACTGCTTCAGACTGTCTTCGATCGCAGTTCCTGGGGCAAAGACCGTCTCTTGGGATTGTTTATCCAGATGCTTATCACGTTGTTCCACCCAGCGAGGATCCAACAAACCAATTCGCATATGTTCGTGCACTTTGCTGGCAGGGATTCTTTCTTGGGTAAGAGGAGATATGAGATATTCCTCAAGAGCAGCAGGACGATTCCGAGCAGCATTTTGCTTCGGATTGTAATCCTTTTTGATGAGCACGTGTCCGTGACTCGGAGGCAGAGGTGGAGGTTGCATATTGTTTTCACGACTTTTGTTATCCTTCCCTCTCTGTGATTCTCCGGGTGGAGCCATAACTTCCTCATCACTAGACTCTTCTTCCATGTCTTGCACTTGGTTGTTGTCCTTTGCTCTATCTTTTTCACCATCAGGTCGGTGTGGCATCTCATCGTCTCCATCGCTTTCTATTTGCATTTCATCGTCACCGTCTTCTATGCGTTCCTGCATGAGGACTCGGGCCCCGACCTCATCTGGCGTTGTTGGCGCTGGGAAATTACCAACTTCGAACTGCTGATAATCGACAGTTTCAACGACGACAAAATCATGCCAATCGATTTGGGCATACGCAACGCGTTCTCGTTCTAACTCCTCTTCTTCCTTTCGTTTTTGTGCCTCTTGGTACTTAATCCATTCGGCTCGATATTTCACTTGCTCGAGAACTAGGTCAGGGTTAATTGCTTCAGCCCTTAAACGCGATAGCAAATCTTTGGGTGGAATTAAAATTTTTGTATATTGTTCAAGTAATTTTGTGAAGTACTGAAACAAGGAATGTTGCGGACGTAAAAAATCAAACTGAAAATTCCTTTGTTCCCGGTTCATTAAGTTTGTCAAGAACTGACGTCCATTACGGGCAACGAATTGTGCAGTAAGTTTCACAATATCCCTAAAACAAATAAATAACCTTAATGATGGAAATTGACATATATTTATTGAGAGAGTATCATTATTTCAGGATTAATACTTACAGATCGAGAGCTGAAATCGAAGGTGGATCAGCGATAAATTCAAAGTCCGGTGGTGCATCTTTAGGGACAAATGGTTGCTCTACTTGTTTAAGTATTTCTTGCTGTTTTTGATGAGCAGTTAAATTAACACCTTTCGGCAGTCCCACCCCAATCGTTGGTTCTTGACCACCTTTACCTTCCTTAAAGTCTTGCACTTTATGCTGATAGTAAGCATGGTAGGGATCGCCGAAATTCAGGAAATTAAACTTTGGATTTCCCAATTCATTTTGTCGAATCCTAGATTCAAACTCGGGACCATTTCTAGCGACGAAACACGCAGTTTTGTCGACGATATCTGTTCAAATTTGATTAGGAAAAATATAAGCATTCACCCAGAAACAAAAAAAAGATTAGAAAAAAATTGAAAATTTGGTGTGACGTTTTTAAAACTTCTTTCAGACATCGTGACCGTCCCTAGAACACTTTTGGAACGTTCTAAAAACATTTCTTTTTCTGGAGTAGTAGTAAATTTCAAAAAGATAAGAAAATAAATTTCTATTCAAAAAATAAACGAAGTCAGTTAAAACGTATAATATAGGTTTGCGAGTCGAATGATATTACCACTAAAAACTATTTGCTAATAATCTAAAACGTCTAAAACTAATTGATGAAAGGATACTTCTAACCTCTGGCGGTGGGTATATTATGCCCACCATAGGCTGAGAGGAAGGTGCCTCGGCTTCCGCTTGTGGAGGCTGAGGTGTCACCTCTGGAGCTGACATTTTATGTTTTATTTTCTAGCCTTCACAAATATCTTATAGTCTTTTTAGCCTTCACAATTCAAAAAACCTACAAGAACCTCGGCGTCCTCGGCCGGAACTTGGCAGCCATTTTGGCTGCCTGCGCTGCGCCATGTTTTTTTGAGAGGCAAGTTTTCATGAAGCGATCAACTGGCTTTAATCTGACCAATCCTGTCTTTCCTCGTATTTTTATATTAACGTATTAACGAATTAAATAGCGCTAGAGAAATGATGTCATTGGTCAAAATTTGGCGCGCGATTCAAAATCGAATTGATTTAATTCGATTTTGAATCGCGCGCCAGATTACAGCCAATAGCAGAATTTCTCCGGTGAGAAGCCAACACGCGCTGCGCGCGCAGGGAGTTCCAATGTTATCCAAAAAAGTTCAAATGCTATCCATGCGATCCTAACCTCATTTTATCCACCTGTCTATTTTATTTCTTAATCTCAACTTATATGAGAAAAAGCAATTAAATTTTGTGATTTTAATTTGATAAATCGAAATGCCTACTATCGGCGTAAAGCGAGATGTACTCTTCCAAGCTTTGGGACAAACTTACAGTAGGTTTAATTATTTTTGCTAATTTTATTTACTTGCAAATTTTAACTAGTTTCGTAAAAAATTAATTAGATGCACAATTATGTGAATTTTCTAATCGCCACTGATATTTGTTAATTTTAGAAGTTTTCCTGATTTTCAAATTCTCGCCAATGAGAGCTGGTCTTATGATCGTTTTAAACATGTGATTTTCCTAAATAAAAATCGGTGTTTGCTTCCAGATTGTTTCACAATCTTAACAAATGACAAAAGCCTTGACAACAAAACTTTATTGTTTTTAACATTTGAGTTTTATTCAAGTTTTTTATTATTGAGGAATTGAATAAATGAGACTTTTCTTTTTGTTTTCAGCGGATGACGATTTTCAAAATCTCTGCTTCCAATTTGGTTTGGAGCTAGATGAAGTGGTGAAAATCTTTTAAATTATGAAACTTACCATCATTACAAATTTTTTTAAATGAATTAACTTATCTGTCTCTTTTTAGACTACCGAAAAGCAAATCATTACAAAAGAGCAAGGCTCAGAGCAAAGCGCAGGGGCATCAGAGGAAATAATTTATAAAATTGATATTCCTGCCAATCGGTATGATTTATTATGTTTAGAAGGTCTAGTGACAGGACTTCTGGTATTTTTGCAGAAGTAAGTATTTTTTAACCAACTCTGTTCAATTTTTAAAAATAATATCCAGAGTAAAATCCAGCCTAAAGATTAATTCTTTTCAGAATACCTTTACCCCGTTATAAAAACATTAGTCCAAAAAGTTGTCAAAGAATCGTCATGAAAGAATCAGTAAGTTTTTTCGCTTTTCATATAATGATATAATTCATAGTTTTATTCTTAAGAATTTTTTTTTTTTTTATTTTTCTAGTGTTTACAAGTAAGAGGACATCTAGTGGCTGCAATTTTAAGAAATGTAACTTTGACTCAAGATGCTTACAATAGTTTCATTGACTTGCAAGATAAATTACACCAAAACATCGGCCGAAAACGAACACTCGTTTCCATTGGCACACATGACTTGGACACGATTGAGGGACCTTTTACTTACGATGCAAAACCTCCAGAAGAAATTTTATTCAAGCCACTCAATATGGAGAAGGAATATACTGGAAGTGGTATTATGGAATTATACGCTGTAAGACAATTTCATAATGATTTCATCATGAAAGTTTTTCCAATAGTCTAAAAATATAATAAATTACTGTTTACAGAACCATGCACAGTTGAAACAATATCTACCAATCATTAAGGATAGTCCAGTCTATCCGGTAATTTACGATAGCAACGGCATAGTATTATCCTTACCGCCTATTATTAACGGTGACCACAGTAAAATTACTCTCAATACGAAAAATATTTTTATTGAGTGCACTGCCACGGATCTCACTAAGGTGAATTTCACTTTGTATTTCTATTTATGTTAAATACTGGATCAAAATAATATTTTCAGGGCGGGTGAAATATAATAATTGAAATAAGCGTGCAATTATTTACAGGCAAGAGTCACAGTTGACACTCTAGTATGTGCTTTTAGCCAATACTGTTCTAACAAATATACTGCAGAGACTGTGGAAGTAGTTTATCCTGATAATCAAATTTTCCATTATCCCGACTTGAAGTATCGTACAGAAAAAGTTGATAGCGAAAAAGCAACACAATACGTAGGTGTAAAGTAAGTAGACAATTGAAAATATTTTTTTAAATGTTCTAAATGTAATCTATTATATAATTTCCTCTGTGAAACTAGACAAAGTCCAGATGAAGTTGCGAAATTACTATCAAAAATGTATCTAAGGACAGAAGTTCAAAAGGGTAACGATTTATTAGTTGAGGTGCCACCCACGAGACACGATGTTATCCATGTTTGCGATATTTATGAAGATATTGCAATCGCTTATGGCTATAATAAAATAGAGAAGACACTTCCTCGAACAATAACTATCGCAAAAGAAGTATATTTCTTTACGAATTATTAATATTTATTTAGAATTTTTTTAAAGGTGTCCATTGACAGATTTATAAATGCGTTTTAGTTCCCACTAAATAAATTGTCGGATCAAATCCGAAATGAATTGGCCTTCGCTGGATTTACCGAGGCTCTGACCTTTTCCCTGGTATGCAGATTAAATTCTTCTACACTTAAAAAAACTACATCAATTATTATTATATTATCATAATACATTAATTACTAATTAAATTCTCTCTTTTGCAGTGTTCTCGTGATGATATTTCTGAAAAGTTGGGTCATAATATAAAGAGTATTCCTGCTGTCCATATATCGAACCCCAAAACGTTAGAATTTCAGGTAAATTTTGCTACAAGAATATAATAGAATTAAAAGTATGTTTTAATTAAATTACAGGGACTAATTATAATATCATTTTGTTAATGTTTTTGCACAATAGGTAGCTCGAACCACTCTCATTTCTGGTCTTTTAAAGACTGTGGCTGCAAATAAAAAGATGCCCTTGCCGCATAAATTGTTCGAAGTTTCGGACGTAGTGTTGCGTGATCCTGAAGTAGAAATTGGAGCCCGTAACGAGAGGCACCTTTGTGCTCTCTATTGTAACAAGTCTGCCGGATTTGAAATCATCCACGGACTTCTTGATAGAATGATGAAGCAGCTTGAAATTCCTTGGAGTGTTAATAAAGATAAGAACGGTTACCGCCTACGGGCAGCTGACGGTAAGAATAATTTCCAGAAAAAACAAGTCAGAAATTTGTATACCTAATAGAATAGAATAGAATTTTAAAACCTTCTTTGAATATGAAACTTTAGCAAAATATTGATTGTTTTAGATCCAACTTTCTTTCCTCAACGTTGTGCAGAAATCATAGCCTATGGTAAAATTATTGGAAAGATGGGGGTTCTTCATCCGAACGTTTTATCAAAATTCGAACTGAATCTCCCGTGTTCAGTATTAGAAATAAATATCGAACCTTTTCTGTGATTAGGTTCTTCGTGTTTTTCTTACAAACATGCTTTGCAACACTATTTAATTCTGAAATACATATTTGACAAAGAAAAGTTTGAATCAATCTCCCCTTTTGAGTAAAAGAAATCTTAATAAATTTATATAACTGAAAATAAAGATCGAAATGATTCATATTTCATAGGTATAAAGGCTAAAACGGGTGTCACTAACTGCATTTTAAATTAATAAATACACACTTGTAATAAAACACTAACAATAAGTTACTTAAAGAAGTTAATTATTTTTTTGTTTCACTTTAATCAAATTTTTAATATTTTTTTTTTATTGATTTTCTTTATTCAAATATTAGAAAAGTGGATTCCTGAGTTTGCGCAGTAGTCTCAGCATTAGTTGGTATTAGATTTTTTCCGAAATCGCTAGCTCTCCCTCACGAACTAATATTATTTCCACGGTTATTTCACAGTAAATAAAAATCATTAATTGACTCGAAATCTCGATTCTCGATAATTACGATACTTGATTACGACGACAAATAATAAATGTGAAAATCGAGTAAGAATGAAATTTATAAGACGGTGAAGTTTTAATTCTTAAAAAACGAGCATTGTTTAAGTTCTTATCTTCCTATAATGTTTAACTGTATAATTAGAATACATACGATACATACAGACTTGTTTATGTGACATTTTAAATGATAAAAGTTGCTAAGTAATAAAATGTTTAGTGCATTTGTGAAACAAAATGCAGAGAATGAGGTTAGAACGCTTGGAAGAAATGCCATTGCGGATCAATTCCGAGGAGCAGGTGTTTGAAATGGACGAAGAGACTGATTATCTTTTACAGACATCAGAAAACAATATTCGACTCATGACAGCCAGAAATCGAAAATATTCCAACTGCTTCAATTCGATGCGACGTCTGTTTTGCGGCCTTTGTGGGTAAGTAATTTAGAATTTACATATTTATGTTTGCAGTTATCAAGTTCAAGCTTCAAACACGTAGTTTAACATCTACTATTGTTTTGCATCTACTATCTAATAACTATAATACTATCATCCTTTACACCATCTCTACACTAAAAGACCTGATAAATGACGGATATTGATGTGCTTTTAAATTCATGCAAGATCTTTGATTAAAGTCTTTCATTTGTCTCTTTTTATATTCTTAAGCTTCATTTTAAATTGATCAATTAAGAATATTACTTTTTTACATTAATTAATAGTAATTATTATTTGTTATGTTTAAAATTTCTGTGTAAAGTAAGAATGTAATTGTTTGTAAACATTTTTAACTTTTAAATCTGGCGCCTTGTCCGTCATAATTACACGTAACGTCAGCAGGTGGCGCTACCGTATATTTCCAGCAATTTCATCAACTTTCCTTTCATTTCATCTGCTTTCATCTATGGTTGATTGATCAGCTGGGCGAAACGTCAAATGCAAATTTTGTGATTTTCCTGTGTTTATATTGTGGACACGATAAATTCTAATTTTCGGTAAAAGTTTAAAGGTCCTTATGATTGACAAAAAAGTTTAAATGGAAGGGCCAAGCATCGTGACACTAAGACTTTCGAAAGAAGACATTCCATTGATATCCAAACCTCGCTTGCAAGGATCATTCTCTAGGTGACATATTTAGAGTTTTAGACCATAAAAATCAATCCTTCCTAATGAATTCTTTATTCATATCTTTTCATACTAACTTGCAAAGGTTGAAACATCATTCTCAGAAATCAGACTAAAGTTCCTTAAAGTTATCAAATCCGCGTAATATTTTCAAAAAACTTGTGTTTATGTATGTTATTTATGTTAGGTTATTTTTCAAAATCAATACAATCGTATAAAACATGTTATTATTATAGCTTTTATTTATATTTAGTCTGCTATTTTTGAAAATAATATAAATATTGTAATTATTTAATTATTATTTTACAAATTTTGGAGATAGTAATGCTTACTTTTGTATAAAACTGCTTTTTCAACTTCTGAAATTTCTTCTGTAACGTTTTTAAAATTGAAAACTTGAAATCATACTCCGACACAATGGTCAGATTTATGATAAACTTATATAGGTACTTCGAGAGGTTAGATTTTTTATTCATATAGTTAAAAAAATAAAGAAATTTCACGAATTAAAATATAACCATTAAATCTTAATAAATATAAATACTCCATAATAATAAGTAAAAAAATTATTTAAATCCAATAATAAATGAATAATTTGCTTAAAAGATAACGTTCGGTCACTTTTTGAAAACGTATCATGCAGAAACTTTTAATAACGTTTTAGATTCATATAACGAAACACTAATTACGTATTTAATTAATTGCAGTTATGGTTTCTCTAACCTTTATTTCAGAATTGCAGTGTAATATTTTATAATTAAGGGAAGCAGCTGCGTTGCACAATTTAAATTACAAGTGTAACAATGAGAGAGGGAGCTGTACCAAAAATCGTTGAAACAGAACAAAGAGGCAAAATGACGAAGTAAATAAGTAGAATGTATTCTGGTAAAAGGGCGTTAATTATAATTTTTAAGCTTGTTTTAGAATACTGGAAATTTTTAGGTATAGTGGGGCTTTTTTTCTTTAAATTTCAAAATTAATATCCCTTTTAGGAACTCATAATGTCGCAATGGGTTTGCTTAATTTGCTAATAACAATAAAACATGTGTATTGAATTTTGGCAAGAGGTGGATCGATCGACTTTTTTTTCTCGAAAATTATGGAATGCATTCCTCTCTTGCTGAACCTTTTCATCAAGAAGGTAAGAAAGTTGAGTAACGGAGAATTTTGTTATATTTGCTTCAAAAGGATTTCTAACTTTACTCAACTTTCCTACAATCTGTATCTGGTGTAAATTGATACTGCTTGAAATGCTTACACACACACCCTCCTCTCAATGGAACAAAATCTATTAGTAAATGCTTCTTAATAAAAGTAGCCTAGATGGTTTTTTTATACAATTCGAATTATCTAAGAAATTATAAGTACTACTCAGAGATATAAAATTAATATTTGGTTAAAATTTAAAGTATAAAATATATTTTGAAAGAACGATCTGGACCACTTGTTCTTTAGCAGCTTAATTATTTTTATTCGAATTTAAAAACCAACAAAGATGTCGTGATATTTTTTAGATGTTGCACTTGGATGTGGCGGCGATGTTGCAGAGAACGAGAGCTTCGAGCAAGAACAATACACATCGGTCAACCGATTCAACATAAATTCCCTACCAATGTCATTCGAAATCAGAAATATAATGTCATCACATTTCTTCCACTGGTAAGTAAAAAGGAAATTCTTGAATTTGCATATTTGCATTTTATTTATTTATATTTAAACTCCTTATTGTGAATTTTTAAAATTTGAACTTAAAAATTATACATTGTACACAAGTAAACTTCATTTGTTAATTGTTTCCATGACTTCTTGAATAAGATCATAGTAGCCCAATCTGGCAACACTGACAAAAACACACAAAAATTAATATACAAAGAAACTTAACACCTTTTTACTCTGGAATGTCGCACATTCATACATTTATACATTCATACACATTCATACATTCATACACATACATACATACATGCATACATACACACGTACATACATACATACATTTTTTGAAATTCAGAAAACTTTTTCAGTCACTTTTGTCATTTTATTGCTATAGTCATATTTTTATTATTATTGTTTTCGATGCAAACTGGTGTTTAACAACCAAAATTTTTGACATGATGATTTTACACAATAATGACACCAGTATTACAACTTTTTTGCAAGTAATCAATGCAATATATTTTAAAACAAAATTATATATGTAAAATAATACAAAACAGACAATTTAATATGAAAATTCTCAAATGTGTTACACTAGAAAGATAAAATAGTATTTTTAACGTTTTAAGTAAATACAACATTTTAAAAATATTAATAATAATTAGTATTAATTTCAGGTACCTATTAATTACCCGAGAAAAGACAAAACTAACTTAAGATATTTATAATCATTTTATAATATTATTTGTAACTCTTGACGTTCTTAAAAAAACCAGTTTTATTTAAAATCTCAAGAAAATGGATATTATGATATTCAAGCTTACTACAAAACCTGGAAAAGCCACGGAATTTTTTATTTAGAATTTTTTGCTGTAGGTTTTTAGATTGTAAATTTTTTAATACTAATCGCTATTATTTTTCTCACTTTTCAGGTATTATACCAGCAATTCAAATTTTTCTTGAACTTGTACTTCCTCATCATGGCATTGTCTCAGTTTATACCCGACATAAGAATAGGATATTTATACACATACTGGGGACCTTTGGCTTTTGTCTTAATGGTAACAGTATGTCGAGAAGCAGTGGATGATTTCAGAAGATACAAACGAGACAAAGAAGTGAATAACCAAAAATACTATAGACTAGTAAAAGGTTTCAACGCACCAGAATTAGTTCCAAGCTCAAAATTGCGAGTTGGTGACTTGGTAAGTTTTTTTTCTTTATTCTGTCGTTAATTAATAGATTCCAATATTAATAAACAAAAAATTGACTAACTCGTACTATTTTTCACAGGTCATTGTAGAAAAAGGACAGAGAGTGCCAGCCGATCTTGTTCTGTTACGCACAACCGAAAAAGCTGGAGCCTGTTTTGTTAGAACGGATCAATTGGATGGAGAAACTGACTGGAAATTACGGTTAGCGATTCCAGCTACGCAAAAGCTCGACAACGATTCTCAATTGTTCGATATTAAAGCCAGCTTGTATGTTGAGAAGCCACAAAAAGACATTCATAGTTTCATTGGAACCTTTACTTTAATTACGGGAGTAAGTTTTCTTTATTAGATCTTTTTAAAACTGATTTTTAGATTAAAATTTTTATTTTTTCTTAACTTATGTGTAAATTTTCGTTTTTCAGCAATACGATGGATTCAGCAGCGAAGAAAGTCTCGGAGTGGACAATACTTTGTGGGCAAATACAGCAATAGCTTCAGGATCTGCTCTCGGCGTAGTGGTATATACGGGTCAGGAAACAAGATCTTTAATGAATCACTCGACTCCAAGATCAAAAGTTGGCTTATTGGATCAGGAAATCAATCAACTGACAAAGGTGAACTAAGAATAAAATTAAATGATTTTTCATCTGAACTTTTAGAATGAAT
The DNA here is from genome assembly GCA_904066005.1 of Synergus itoensis. Lineage (NCBI taxonomy): Eukaryota > Metazoa > Arthropoda > Insecta > Hymenoptera > Cynipidae > Synergus > Synergus itoensis. The sequence continues at coordinate 2,901,372 of CAJFCP010000074.1, read as the reverse complement.
TGAATAATTATTTAATAGTTGAAATTATAGAGTTCGAATTTGAAGAGTTTTAAATAAAAATGATTTTTTTCTTTTTTCGCAGGTGTTGTTTTGCGCAATGATTGGTCTGGCTCTAGTGATGATGTGCTTGAAAGGATTTAGTGGACCTTGGTATCGTTACATGTTCCGTTTTGTTTTGCTCTTTTCTTACATAATTCCAATCAGTTTGAGAGTGAATCTAGACATGGGAAAAACCTTCTATGCCTGGTGTATTCAAAGAGATAAAGAAATAACCGGAACTGTAGTTAGGACCACCACTATTCCCGAAGAACTGGGTCGAATTTCCTATTTATTGAGTGATAAAACTGGCACTTTGACACAAAACAAAATGGTGTTTAAGAAATTGCACCTAGGGACAATTTCCTACGGCCAGGAAACGTTTGATGAAATCACGACGGTTTTGAAACATTATTATTCGCTGATGGCTTCCGGGAGCTCACCTGGAAAATCATCTATGGCCCATTCTGGAAAAGTTAGGAGATCTGAAAGCACGAGGATTTTTGATGCGGTTAATGCACTGGCTCTTTGTCATAATGTCACTCCTGTTTATGATGACACCAATACCAATACTAATAATGCAGATTCTGATAGTGTGGAGACTGTCGAGACGGTGGACTTTGATTCTATTGAAAGGTGAGTCCTTTTAATTTTTTATTAAAAAAGTAATGAGAATTACAATCGTGTACATGAACGAAATCAACCATTTAAGATTTTTAAGTTTAATTATTGTAAGTAAGAAATTACAAATTGTCTGCTTTAATTTTAAAAGCAGAGTTAGGCAAATCAGGAATTCTTACAATCAAAATGAAATATTCATGATAATACTGTTCTTATCTCACTTAAATGTTACTTCTATTTTATAAGAATTTTTAACCTATTATATTATATTAGATGTAGTATTCTTGGTAAATCGACACTAACATCAGTCTTCCGAAGTACATATATATCTCAATTAAACAACTTATTTGCAAAAATGATATCAACATTTTGCAATAACGCAATCTCTATGTTACCATTTGATTACCTTATCGACGTTTATAATAAAAATAATCAAACTTCGTTTTATTACACGAATATTGTCGATATTTGAAGATCACATCGTTTTGACAAAACGTATCACTTTTTGAACATTTAAACAGTCTTTTCATTTATTGTCCTCTTATGAGTTTCACATACTGAATATTTTCTTAAAGCAAAATCTGAACGTACAATTCAACCTAAAAGTATTGCATCTTTTCTTCTAGATTTTTAATTATCTTCAACTTTGCTAAAAACATCTCGATTTCTTCACCGAAATCGATTTTCTTCTTTACAACTTTTTCAGATTTCTCCATTGAAGACTCTCTTAAATTTTCTCTTGACTTTTTCTCTTCCTCTTCAAGTTTTTCTTCAATCATAGATTTAACAACTGCCTCGAAAAGCTTATCCTTACTCGAAACTAATTCCGTATTTTCACTACTTTTTGCTTCTACGCTTCCAATTGATCTTTCCTTTGAAACCGGACCTGAATTTTCGGAATCGCTATCGTCGATTGTTATCACTTCCGGTTCTTCAATCTTCACTTCCAATTTAGGAATCTGCAGATTTTTTAGAGGTAACAAAGCTTCTTCAGGGATTTCCGCTGCAATCGAAACACACGCATTAAACAATGAATTCGTCGATATTAGTCCCAAGGCTTTAAAGTTGTCAGTATCTGATGATTGAATTGTTTCAACTGTATTTTGGATTTCTATTTTTGGTTGTACTGATTTCAAAATTTCTGATTCTGAAATTTCAGTTTGCGAAACAGAATTCAATTCTGCAAAAGTTTCCAATTTTATAGAAGAACTGATATTTTCTTCTGAAAGATTTTTGATCATCAATTCTTGTTGAGGCGGTTCTATAGAATCTTCAGAATATCTTCTGTAAGAATCGGTTTCTCTTTTCTCAATTACTCTCGGTGAATTGTCAGTGTACATTTCTTCTTTCAAAGATCCGGAAAATTCTGTTTCTGAATTTCCAGAACGCGAATGAGAATCTACAGAAGTTCTTAATTTTTTAGATTGCTCCATCTTTATCTTCCTCATTTTTCTCTTTTTACTTTTAATCTTTATTTCTTGTGACTCGAAAATGTCTTCTTCTGATGGTTTCTCGATTCCTATCACCTGACGTCGCAGATCTAGAATTTTAGGCCTCGATAAAGATTTCGAATTTGCAGGAGTGCTTCCAAAAGTTTTTTTATATGAATCCAAAAGCGTTAGTGGTACCCACGTATCATTCGAAGTTTCAGCGGAACGATTTCTTTCGGTTGATCTTCTAGGATTTTTAAACAGATCGGGATCTTTTCTAGTGTCTCTTCGTGTACAAGCTAAAGAAGCGGAGTATCCTCTGGATGTCGATTGATTTTGTCTTTTTTTGGCCGGCAAACAGTAAAAGGGTCGACTTCTCCAATTGCCACTAGAACCAGGTTGATTTCTCCGATTATTATACTGGCCAGCTTCATTATCTTCATCGTCGACTTCATTCTCGGGTGATAATGATCGAGGATATGGAGATCCTAGTCTGGTTCTTTGATTCCTCTCTGGTTTGCTGTTTTCCTCATTCGAAGAATCAGTAAAATGATATCTTTCTTCGCTCTCCTCTTGGTTCAGCATCATCTTGATTTTAGCAATCCTCTGCAGTAATTTCTCCTCTGAATCATTTTCCAGCAGCTTTCGGCGACGACTCTTTCTCTGTCTTTTTCCCACCATTTTCTGAAGAGAAAATTCAATTTTTAAATTAAATACTCTTTTGTAAAAGTTAAGTAGACTTAGGTAGAGATTAAATTCATAAAAATAATCGTTGAATCGTCTTAAATTTTAAGATTTTCATCTTGTAATATGTACCTTAATCCTTAAGGTCAAAATCAATTAATTTCTTTAAAATAAGGAAGAGAAACTAGAAAGAAACCTAAACTTTTAAATATATTTTTTTATTCTTAAAAAAGTGTACAATATCTACTTATTTCTTTAAAATTAACCTAAGCATATTGCGGTTTGAGAATCTGAAGCCTCTTTTCGAAAACTTTTTGTTGTTCTTCAGTTAATTCAGTGCCAGTGATTACTATAGGTGTTTTGTCTCGGGCAAGTTCCACTTGCAGTAGCCAATCTGAATGTTCCAACTTGTGTTGCGCATTTCTCATAACCTGAAGAAATTTTTAAAAGAAAGCAAGAATTAGAACAAACCTTTTTTTCTATAATTTATTTTCATTTTTTTAAATTTAGGATTTTTTTATACCGTGCTTAGCTGCTCCATTAATTTTGAATCCTTCCTTGCTTTTTTTCTGCTCAGTAAAAACTCCAAAGCAGTATATCCCATAACGCTGTCCATAAACTGAAAAAAATTAGACTCACAGTAGTTACACTTTTTTTTACTAAAAAAAACAATCACAAAATATTGAAACGTATGTCTTAAACAATTAAATTTTACGACAAACCTCGGAGGAAAATTGTACTTCTAAATTTGCAGTGCCGTCTGAAATTAAACCATCCAAATTCCAACGATTATTTTTGTGCGATAATTGTCCCTTTTTTTTTACTTTTCCTCTAATCGTTTTATGAATGACTTTTTCAGTCAGTGACTCTTTATTCAAATCGCAGATAAAGTCACAAATCTTTGGAGGTACTTCTTCATTACAAGTAATTTTTTCCTTTACGGAATCCGATTTACAGTAAATATTGGACTCAATTGGAGAAGAAAGAACTGGATTCTGAAAATTCTTAAAATTAGGTTAAATATTTTTTTATAACCTAACAAAAATATTTCTATTGTTTCATTTTTTTACCATAGGTCTTTTGCTTCCTATTGTTATCTTTTCTGATTTCTTTTGATTTTTTACTTTGGAAATCAATTCCGCTGGACTATTCGAATTCTCTTGTATATTTTTTGTAGGTTCGTTTAACAACTTCTTCAATCGCAATTTAAGTTCATCTTCAATTTTTGATGTTTCTACTATCAAATTATCATTCATCAATTTTTCCTGGGATAGACTATTTTCTTCTGTTGGAAAAAGTGGTTTGTAAGGCTTAGAAATTCCAAAACTATTTTTCGGTTCCAAGGTATTCGGTTTAGAAGATTTCTTACTTTCGAAATCCGCATCAATAATAATCGATTTTTGTTTTTCAAGTAGTTCTAATTTCGCAGTCGGTACTTCATTGGAAATAATTTTCCAGCTGTTGGAATCGTTGTCCAACTTTTTAATTTCCAAATCAGTATCACAACATGATTTTGAAAAAAGCGGTTTGTAAGACTGAGAAGGAGTAGAACTTCTTTTTGAGTCAATGTCTTTTCTAACCAAAGACTTTTCACTTTCCACATCATTATTAGGTAATTTTAAAAACTGTGCAACACTTGGTTCTTCAACAGGTGGTTTGCAAAAATTAGAAGTTTCTACTTTAGGATTATCCCATGAATCAAAAACTATCAAATCCTTGTCGTCCAAAATTAAATCATCATCTTGAAATTCTGAAATTGCAGAAGCTCCTGATTTTGGAACTTTGTTGCTGATTTCTACTTTCGAGGACGTTTTGAAAACCATTTTAGAATAATCGGACTTTATTTCATTAAGATTATCCCATGATCCACTCAATTCCTTATTTTTACTATCGAAAGGGAAACTATTATTTTGAAATTTTAGTTTCTTATCTGGTCGAGAAATTACATTTGAATTCTCAGAGATGAATTTTCGTTTCTGGTTCGTTTCACTTTTGGTTTTTGAAGAAGGCAAACTTGGAACTTGGAAAGTGATTTTCTGACCTAGTTTTTCAAGATTGACAAGATTTGGAGTAGATTTTACTGGAGGAAATTCATCTACGATGTCTGGGTCGTTAAGCAAGGCTTGTAATTCATCGTCAGTGAACAGTTCATCAACATTTTGTTCTGATGAAGCTTTTTGCAGATTAATATTTGTAGAATTCGTCGAAAGAGTTGGGACTAAAGAATTTAGATTTGAACTTGCTTTTCTGTTTTCTTCTCTTTTTTCTTTACGTTTAGTGATGTCGTTGTAGGGGTCAGGATTTTCTTTCAGATTTCTGCAAAAAACATTAAAAGATTGAATCATTTTAATTAAACGACATGACTTCAACCTTCGATTCAATCAGAGTTTGAGAATTAAAATATATATTTTATGTTTCTTACAAACATCTAGCTAAAACATTTTCTATTGAATTCGAAATTAATAAATCTTCTATTTCTCCATCAATGCCGGAAATGTGTTTTTCCTCGAGCATTATTATTCCACGTCTGTAGGTAACAGGTCCTATGATCATCAATTTGTAGCCTGGCAATAAAGTTTTCTAAAGGAAAAAATTTTCACTTAATACGATCTTACTTAATTGAATTAACTTTCTTCAAATTTAATTTAAATAGTATGTAATACAAATTACAATCCTAACATTTAAAAAGCTAATAGGTTTGTACTCTATGGCTTGAACTTCTTGTAGACCATCTGTGAGAAACAATTGGTACATTCTTTTTCCCTTTGGTTCCCAAGAGTTGGATTCTAAATCCTTGGTGGATTTTAAGTTTTCATCGTCAACGTTTCTAATTTTTTCCAATTGTTTGTACTTGGAAGTTGAAATATCATACATCTTTTCCATCTGCAATAGGAATTAAAAAAATATATATAATCGGTATTTTATTAGTTCGCCAAGTTTTAGTAAGGATTTCTGTATTTGTTTTATCGATTACTTTGGATTTTATTATTACCTGAAGAATATATCTACCGTGAAGTGTTGTACATTTTTGCTCAGAAAGTTTTTTAGGGAGTGACCCGTTTTCATTGTTGATTTCTCGCAAATTACTCAAAAGCCATTGCTCTTCAGCAAAAGTTTGAATTCCCTGAACTGATAGCTGGAATCAAAATTTACAAAATATAAATCTTTTTTAAGAAAGAATTGTACATTTAAATTAAATAAAAAAATTAGATATCTTGTCGCTGTGTAGCTGAACTCTTTTACGAAATAGAAATTGTTTATGGAGTCGAAAATGTTTACTTTTAATACTTTTTGCGTAAAATGAATTCGAAATCTATTGAACAAAAAATATTCTATTTCTAATATTTGTTGCGTAAAATGAAGAAATCGAATTTCGAGGTTAGCACGTGAATTCATCACTTTAAATGCATTTTATGAATAATTTGAATAAATCTTATAAATAACTTACCTTTGAATGACTATCGGTGCAATATTGAACACATTCTCGTAACCAAGTTTCGTTAAATGAATAAAACTTTGATCTCATATATTCCTTTACTTGCGTAAATATATTTTCATGATTTTCATTCACTTTGTTTTTACACTGCACTGACATTTTCAACTATGAAATAATTCAAACATAAAAAAATGAAATGTTTGTAAATAAATATGATTTACAAAACAAAATAACGTTTTAAGATTTAAGGTTATGTTTAATCAAAACTAAAACGTTATTGGACGTTTGAATGACTTAAATCTCTAGAATTTATTTTCCTTCGTCAATCATTAAATTATTTGAGATGTTATTTGTTAATACGCAGCAATTAAAATTCAGGAAATAAAATGATACTAATGCATATAGAAATTTCAACAGCTAACAAACCTCAGATTTGAAGTTTTCATGTGAGAAAGTGTTGTTTAATTTTCAAACTCAAATTTAACCAATCAAATTTGAAAGATTGTTGGCAATACTGTTTTGTGAAATATTTAAAACAAATAACTGTCATTTTTGAGGCACAACAATTCGTAATTAAATTTTTCTCAATTTTGGACACTTTTTAAGGTTTTTGTAATTACTTATTTCATAATTAAAATCGAGAGCAAATAACATTAACAAATAATATTCTAAAAAATCTAAGTTAAGACTCAAAATTGAATATTCTCTTAGCTTAATTTTAAATCTAGTTGGATTTTATTTCTATTTCTCTGAATGGTCAGACCGGATTTTTAGACTTGTAAAACAACAATGCCGTCTTTCAGATGTTGTTTACATAGTTATATTTTAGCAGTTTCATATTTCGTCTGCAACGTTATCACTTATATACATATATGTACCATTTTCCCTTTTGTTCAGATAAATATTTTTTTCTGCTTGTGTTAATAATAAAGTATTATTTTGAACATCATGTTGAATTAGAATACAGAAAAAGTAAAGAAAGTTTTAAGAATTTCGAGAACCCTCGTTTTCATCTCTAGAAAAAGATTACAGCAGTACATTAGATGAAAAAGGTTTAAAGTCTCAAGGACGTTCAAGAGCTTTTCCTAGAAACAGGGCCTGCGCCGCCCCTGCCTAGAAAATAGTCAGCCATAAACTTTTTTGAGGCATTCCTGACCACCATGTGTTTTATATTATAAGTATATATTTATGTGTAAATATATTGTGTTTATTTTAGTAAATATAAAACTATAAACAATCACCTTTCTATTCTTAAAATTAAGAAATTAATCTAAACAAAAATAAACAAAAATTGATTACAAAATTAATTTCATACACAGGTGAAAAGTAATAGAATTTCAAATAAACAGAAATAAAACGTATAAAAAATAAAATGTATAACATTATAATATTGCTTACCTTGGATGTTATTTGCTCATAGAACCAGAACACCACAGAACTAATATACCCTAATAAGCTATATTTTGCTATGCTGACAAGAGTGAACAAGAGCAGACTGTCAGCTGTCCACTGTTGTCTACTGTCTACTGTTTTCAAACGAAGTAACCATAAAATAGGACCTCTGTAGGGTCCTTTTCAAACTATCTTTCCATTGACGTAGCAGCGTAGCTATTTTTCAAAATTAGTTTAATCAAAAATATTTCTTTTGTTTAATTACATTTTAAATATGTATTTGGAAAGTAAAGAATTTTTTGTTTTTATCTCACACTTTAAATATGAACCCGTTCCAGGGTTCCCAGGGTGCCCTTATTGCAACCGGAAAGTTACGCTCGTAACACTTTATATTGAAGTAATAAAACTGTTATCTTTCATAAGAAATTCTAGAAAATTGTCTACAAATTTTAAAGAAGGGAACCTTATTTGATCTCAGTGACAATTTTTTTTTTGGATTACCTAATATTCCAGTTTCAATAACCAATTAAAGTTTCCGTGATTTTTATAGCCAACAATAAAGTTAACTTTCTACAATTCTAAATTCTCACTTTATCCGGTGAATGGCCTGTTGTCGAGGAAGTGGATTTTAATCTTCGTAACAATGAACAAAAACAAAGTCCATAAAATTTCCATTAAAAAAAATGTTTTTAGCACTTGACTAAATAAAAATAAATTTATTTATTAACTTAACAATCTATAAATCTTATCAATCTTAAAATTTTCAATTTTAAAACTCTATACTTATAAAACTTGAGCTAGTGAATTAGTAATAAAAAATTACGAAGTACAATAACTATAGGTAATATGCCTGGCTCTTATCCTATAAGAGCCAGGCTAATCAAAAAGTACTTGCAAGATTTACGACGTTTATTTTTTGTTTCAAAAAATTTTTCTTTCTAGGTCTATAAACTTAAATAGTTTTAATTCTAAGCTTTGAATTTGAAACACTTTTTAGGTTTTCGCGGTCTCATACATATCCCATTTATTTCCCAATTTTTTCGGCTTCCTCTTCCATCAGTGGCTATCCTGATTTTATATTTTCTTTGTAATACATAGTATCAAACAATTCCTTTTTTTTATTATGTAATTATAAATAAAATTAATTTTTTTTTTACTTTCTAATACGAAATTTGTTAATAAAAAATTAATCTTCTATCCTATTATTTTTTACTATTATTTTCCTTTTTTTTCAGTTTACCCCTAAAAATCCGATCTGAATCCCGTATCCAACAAAATTCAGTTGAGTAGGTACAACCAGAAATTTTTTCAAATAAACTTATAGCAATAAATTTAGAATAAAAATGACATATTTTTATTCTATTTTATGTGATTTATTCTTTTTTTGCAGCCAAACTGAAGCAGATCAACACTACTACCCCTCTGAACAAAATCGAAATTATCAAGCTTCAAGTCCAGATGAAGTCGCTTTAGTAAAATGGACCGAAGAAATTGGCTTAGCACTCATAAAACGAGATTTGAATTCCATGCAACTAAAAACACCACAAGGAAAAATACTTACCTACATTATTCTTCAAATTTTTCCATTCACGTCAGAAACTAAAAGGATGGGAATTATAGTTAAGGAAGAATCTACTGGCGAAATTACTTTTTACTTGAAAGGTGCGGATATTGTGATGGCTGGAATCGTTCAATACAATGATTGGCTGGAAGAGGAGTGTGGAAACATGGCTAGGGAAGGTTTAAGAACCTTGGTTGTAGCTAAAAAACATTTGACGGAAGAACAATATTTAGATTTCGAAGCGAGGTAATTAAGAAATCAAATTTCAAACTTTAAATATTTTGAAATGTGTATACAATCTAAATATAATATTGCTTTAAAATTAGAAAATTGGAACTTTTTACAACTTCTCCAAGATTTATTAATAAAAACTTACTTTGTAAATATAATTTTCAGATATAATGCAGCAAGACTATGTGTCAGTGATCGAGTTTCGAGAGTTGCGGCAGTTGTGGAAAGTCTCGAAAGAGAAATGGAGCTGTTGTGTCTCACTGGGGTGGAAGATAAATTACAAGACAGAGTCAGATCAACGTTGGAATTATTAAGAAATGCTGGAATAAAGGTTTGTTTCAATTTGAATCCTCGCTTCAAAACTGGATGCTTTAAAATTTGCCTAAATTTAAATCCGTGCTAACTAAAATTTCTTTGAAATAAATTTTTTTTTTTTTCAGATATGGATGTTGACTGGGGACAAACTCGAAACCGCGACTTGCATAGCAAAATCATCTTGTCTAGTTTCCCGTTCTCAGAGTCTTCACATTTTTAAGTCTGTAGTCACAAGAACTGATGCACATTTAGAGCTAAATACGTTTCGTAAAAAGCAAGATTGTGCTTTGATAATAAGTGGCGATTCCTTAGAAGTATGTTTGCAGTACTATGAACAAGAATTTTTAGAATTGGCTTGCGGTTCTCCGGCAGTAGTTTGCTGTAGATGTTCTCCAACTCAAAAAGCAGAAGTCGTAAGTCTCATTCAAAGACACACTGGGAAAAGAACAGCGGCAATTGGCGATGGAGGAAACGACGTTTCGATGATTCAAGCTGCCGATGCTGGTAGGTTGATTAAGTTCAGTAAAAGTTCATTCGCCTAATCTGGAAGCCTAATCTGATTTTGCAAAAATTGTATATTTCATTTCAATTTTTCAGGCATTGGACTTGAAGGTTTGGAGGGAAGACAAGCATCATTGGCTGCTGACTTTTCTATCCCTCAGTTTAGTAATTTAGCGCATTTGTTATTGGTTCATGGAAGGCGAAGCTACAAAAGATCTGCAGCTCTCAGCCAATTTGTTATCCATCGAGGACTTATTATTTCCACAATGCAAGCTGTCTTCTCCGCGGTCTTTTACTTCTCGTCTGTTCCTCTCTATCAAGGGTTTTTAATGGTTGGGTAAGTACCGTTGCTTTAACTTATAGAAAAATTAATTTTTAATAGGAATTTATAAGAAATTAAAAATCATACAGTTATTTTTATTCTTTATGAATTTTTTTCCAGGTATGGAACTTTGTACACAATGTTCCCAGTATTTTCTCTCGTCCTCGACAAAGATGTATCGGGAAATATTGCACTTACGTATCCAGAACTTTATAAAGAATTGAGCAAGGGTCGTTCTTTATCCTATAAAACATTCTTCATGTGGGTTTTAATCAGTATATATCAAGGTAATTTACTGATTTTTTTCTCTTTTTATAGATTAGAAAATGTTAGGAAACTGTAATCAATGCACTTCAGATTCATATCAAGTTCAAGAATCTTTAAACAAATTAAGCTCTAAAATGTATAAAAAATAGTTGATATTATTTGATAACAAAATTATATCAATTCTCAGGTGGAGTAATAATGTATGGAGCTCTTATAATGTTCGAGGACGAGTTCATCCACATCGTGGCAATTAGTTTCTCAGCCCTAGTTCTCACAGAATTAATTATGGTGGCACTGACGATCAGAACCTGGCATCATCTGATGATCATCGCTGAAGTCTTCTCTCTTGCTTTATACCTCTTATCTCTAGTTGTTCTTAAAGATTATTTTGGTAAGTTTTCGAATTATTCCTTTTTAATATCTTCTTTAAGAAAAAAAACTGTATGTTATTTATTAATATCTTTTTCTTTTAGATGCCGAATTCATTCGAACAGAAGATTTTCTTTGGAAAGTGTGTGTGATAACGCTGGTATCGTGCCTGCCATTGTACATTTTAAAATTCTTGAGGAAGAAATTCTCCCCACCCAGTTACACAAAGTTATCTTAAATATATAAGAGAAGAGATATTTCTGACTTGCAATTAATGAAAGTGAGATGAATCTTTATTTTTCTATTACTAATGATGAAAAATTTAAATTTGACTATAAAGTTTCTTATTGATTGTTTTCATCAAAGAATGCATTTTATTTGTTTGTATCTATAAAATTTTGTGAATATGTATGTCTGAATCGAGGACAAAGAAAACGACTGTTGGATAATACTTCTATAGGAAAGAATTATTTACCAGTTTATTGTGCAACACAAAAAAGCTTTTAAGCTGGCATTTTTAATTTTAACAATGAGTTATATTAATTTAATGAATTTCGTGCTCTAGCATTTGTACAAATTTATAGCTTTTGGTATTGCATATTCTAGGTTTATTCATATAAAATATATTTATAAAACTGTACGTTATTTACATAGACAAATAATAACAATGAAGTATTTCCTAGTAAAGATACTTTTTTTTTAATACAATATTTTTTACAAAACCCGGAAGTTTATATTCTTTTTAAGAATTGCAGAATATATTATTAGAATAGAAAATAAATTTTGGATTCAATCTTTAAAACAAAATTGATATTAGACGAATATTGTGACTTGCAGTATTAAAAGGGATAGAAAAGGAATACTACTTACAGTATTATCTGATATCGGCTCTTAAGCGATCTTTAAGAGCTACTTTTATTTTTTCATGAATCTCATTAACTTCTTTTTGACACAGAACGCGTTCCAAATGTCTGTAAGTAATTCTATAACAATGAGACGTCTTCTTTGTTTTAGGATGTATAAACTGATCTATTAAAGATATTTGTTCCACTATGTCGCCTCCAATTTCTCGTGCGATGTCATAAAAATCTTGTGAAGAATAAGGAGCATCTTGAGGTAACCAGAAGCTTACGTCACTTATACATTGTGGATAGATACTAACAGGCTGCAATTAATTAAAAGTTAATTATAATTTATAAAATTCGAATGATTGCGGTAAATGTTTGAAAAACGAAAAAATATTCGCCATTTTTTAGATTTAAATTGAAGTCTTACTTTATATTGTACAGGAGAGTTTTCGTTGTCAACTTCGAACTGGTGTAGAAATCCAGTGTCTGTACTCCAAAAAATTCGTATATCTGGAATGCTATGCAAACGCATTGCCAGTCGTTCAAGGCCTAAGCCAAAAGCCCAACCTATTCGCTCGGAAGCGCCCACTTTTGTTAAAATCTCTTGTCGTACAATTCCACATCCTAATATTTCTATCCATTTGCCGTTGTAAAATATCTCCAACTCCCAAGAAGGATGAGTAAAGGGGAAATATTCATCTACCCAACGGTACTGCACATCTGCAAGCAAAAAAAAAATACAGATTTCAATGTTTTAAAAGCTTCGAATTTAATTTAATTTAATACCTTTTCCAAAAAGTGTTTTAGCAAGACCAATAAGTGCATTTTTCAAATCAAATTCCATAATCTTAACAGCCTCTAAAGTATGACATCCTTGTTTATCCGGTGTGTCGTTTCTTCCATGTTCAAATAGTTTTAATCCATCAGTACCCTTTACGTTCTCGAAAACTTCATCGCAAGTGCAAATCCTAACTCCATCCACCTGATGAAAAACTGGATAATGTGTAGAATCAATGGCATCTCTTCGATAAACGTCCCCCACAATCAGAAAATTATTAAGACCCATCGAAACAAGTTCAGCTTGATGAGCAGTGGTGTGAGCTCTGAGTAAAGTTTCCTGATTAATGTAGTAACAATCACTTTTACTTCGACTCACGTGATCCTTTGGAACCAACAAGGAATCAAAATTCTGAACAGTGGTGACGATTGGGCTTAAATTATCAAAGACGCTGAAAATCGGATTTCCAACGCGATTATTGTAGGCTTTATAAAAGTAATTTGTAATGCGACGCTTCATTAGACCCAATGGATGTTTTTCATTTCGATGCAAATTTTGTCCTATTCTGGATATTATTTTTGGGTTAACGTTCGTCCAATCGTCGGTTTCGTATTTCTGACCACAAATTTCAATTTCTGTGTGGGGATTTTTAAAACTTGGGGCATTGGAAAAATTCTTGTTGAAAGTACAAAGCAGGCAGGAAATGTTCCTGTAAAAATTGTTAATTGATTGAGACTTTTATTCAAAACTTTAATAGTGAATACAATTTTTTTTAAAATGACTTAAAATAGAATAATACTTACTGACAAAAGGTAGAGAAAAACGTGACTGATGACATTAAAATATTTGAATAAAACTGTGTATTAAATAAAATACTTACCTTTGCCTTGAAGACTTCAAGACTTTCCTTGAAAATTTGAACATTATGCACTTTTTTTGTAATGAATAAATTTCAAATAATCTCTTGATAATTCTTTTTCAGAAAAATTATAGAAATTATCACATTTTATGAACTTATTGTTTTACCAAGTGTCTTCTAACATTTTAAATTTAATTCTCTATTTAAAACATTTAAAACTATATCTTTTTATTTTTGAACTAGATTCCGAATCATAACCTCAACGCACTAAGTAACCGATCTATTGATTAATATTCATTTCTTTATTTGCTTTATTTGAATAATAATGAGATTATTGTTCTTTAAATCTTTAGTCTTCAATTTTTATTCCTTTTTAATTTCACTTTTAACGTTTTCGATTTTCTGCTTCCCGAAAAAGCAGACGACAATACAATAAATTTATAGCGCCATTACTACAGAAATATTTTTTATTTTTCATTTCAAGGGGGGAGCAGGGCCCCTTGATGCCCCCCCAGGCTACTTTTCGACGGCCCTGAGAGTGCTCACTGACTTTCCGTTCAAGAAATTCTGTCATTGGCTGAAATTTGAATAGCGCGCCAAATTTTCACCAATGGCAGTATTTCTCGCGAAAAGCCAATGTGTGCTGCCATTGGTCAAAATTTGGCGCGCGATTCAAATTTCAGCCAATGGCAGAATTTCTTGAACGGAAAGTCAGTGAGCAGTCTCAGGGCCGTCGATAAAGTAGCCTGGGGGGCATAAAGGGGCTCCCCCTCGAAATGAAAAATAAAAAATATTTCATACAAGAACGATGGATAGTCGGCTTTAAAACCGCTGGTAGTTTATTTAATTTGTGCTCTTACAAGAACTTGTGTTAATAAACTCCATTTCAACACAAAATGTCTGGATTTGACGACGACAATCCCTTCGGGGATAATAATAAAGTGGAGATAATATTTACTTACAAACTTTCTTTCTTTCGCATTTAATTGATTAAAAAAAACTCTTCGCAACACTCATCTATAAATGATATATAGCATTTGAAATCTGAAATATTCATTTGAGAGTTGGGCAATGGGCATTTTATCTATTTTTACATGTATTATATTATAATATATAATATTATAATAATATATAATAATATATAATATTATAATATTTCCCGCGAAACCTATTTCGCGGGAAAAAGTCAAATTATAAAAGTTTTTTGAATTTATGTACGAATTATTATTGTAATTCAGAAAATAAATATGTAAAATTAAATATTAACTATGTTAAATATGTTCGTCACTTTTATTTGGCATATTTGTTTATTTTATTAATTCTATGCAAATATACATACTTATTTAAACTTTTTCACAGAAAAATTAAAATACAAGTTCAAAAAAACTTTAAACAGTTGAAAATAAATTTAACAGGCGTAAAAATAAAATAAGTATAAATTAAACATACATTTTTTCTGTTGAGTCTACGAACTATAAATAAATATTTATATATATTTATAAATTTAAATATTTATATATAAATATTTATAAATATTTATAAATACTTAAAAAAATAATTTCATGCCAATTCAGATAACTCACTAATAGATAAGCGTTATATACAATATTCATTCATGTAAAAAATATTTATTATCACTGCATCTTTATTTTTTCATTTCTTTTCATTTAATAATTTAAAAGCTCCAAACGTGCAAATACTTCTACGCCATGACTTTTGCAATCAAGTATTTGATCGCAATACTATTCAAGTAGTGTAAATTATAATCAAATTGCTACTCAAAGTGAAAAAAAAATTCGCTGTGATTTCTCGATTTTTACACGTTTTTTCTTCCCAAAAATTACGAATTTTTTACTTTCTTAGATCTCACAGCACAGAGCAAATCTACAAGTAATTCTCTTTTTACAGTTTTAAACGGATCTGTTATCCTAACATCATCAAAATGTTTATCAATGTAGGCTATGCATTCATTCTTCAAGTACGAAGCATTATGACAATCAGCAAGTTCAAGAACATGAATTACATTTTCAACTGATAAAGTGTTTAGAAGACATTGTTCGCACATTATTCTCAAACCGACGATGTCGTACTTATTAGCTAATTCGTAAAGGTCGAAGGCTACATCACTTAAATCTTCTACCTTTCCAGTATAAATGTATCTCAGCATTTCATTAAAAACATCCGGATCTGTTTCTGTCATCTCAACTTGATTCATAATATTTTCCCTCATTTCGTTAGAAAACATTCTACTGAATACTGGACTAGCAGAAGCTAGGATAACTTTATGAGCTGGAAACTCGCTTCCATTGACATAGAAAACGACATCGCTGAGTGACTTGTTGTTTAAAAAGGGCTTAAAGTTTTTTTCAATGTTTTCAAGAGGTTTAGGGATTGACTTGAATGGTCTAATTTTGATGAGAATGTGCAGATTTCCGTTGGGAGGAAGATGTTTCATTAATTCAGATTCTTCAAGGAAATACTGGAAGCCATAATTCAAACCACCGGTTGCCTTTGCAATCTTCATACTTCTGCTGAAGAGCTTTCCCTTGTTAGGAAGTCCAATAGAGAATTTTACTTTAACTGGATATTTGAAATTATTCCCGAGGTTGATGTTACGAAGACTCAGGCCTATGAAAGTTAACCCACAGTCATAACATTCTGCACAAGAGAGAAGCTTTTTTCTTTTACACAGTAAAAGGTACCATTCCATGTCGGGATCATTTGCTATGTGAAATGATGGCGACTTCCAGGAACTGTTAAATGAATTTTCACGCTTGTCTTTAAATTTTTCTATTGTCCAGGCAAATGTCGTCACGTCCGATTTATCTCCTGTTTCTCTATTTTTTACAGTTCCACTGCTTTCGGCCATTTTAGAAAATTACAAATTTTGTGGCGAGCAGAATTTCTGGAATTTGAAATAGTATACATTATTTATTAGTGATGGGTACAGATATAATAATATATAGTAGTATAGTCAGTATAGTTATTTTTTACAGTATTTACAAACTGATATGCGACATTAAAAAGAAATTATAAAAAATTTGGAGTTTTTTAGATTTAATAATAATTTCATACTTTGAAACGAAACTATTTCAAAGTGAACAATTTTTATTCTACAATCTTTAAAATTGAAATACATACATATACAAATTTTTAATAAATAATAAAATAATGATAACCTCAAACTAAAATTTTACTTCTTTCTATTGTAAGAAGAATATAATCATATAATATATATGTTGAGTGAAATAGATAGAAAATTAGTAAACCTCTTTGTTTTTAATTTTTCAAATTCATCAAACCAATTGAAATTAATGTAGTTACGTACCTACAGTTTTTAATTGAACTTCTCAATTCTTCTTATGATTTGTTTTTTTTTTAATCATTAGATTGATTAGATCAGCAGTTACTTAGTTGCAAAAGTTGGAAAAATTTGCAATCAAAGTGAACAAAGTGAGCAGACGTCAACAGGCGTGAACAACGAACGAACGAACAAAATAGCAGAAAACAACAGGAACACAAAAAGTGAATCTATATATGTATCGCAGTTTAATCAAGTTTAATCCGTTTCAATCCGTTCATACGCTTGCTCGGCTTGCTCGTTTATTCTTAATATCCTAACCTTAAAATTTTTAAATCCCCTCATGCTCGTTGCTCGTGCTGCCCGTGCACGTGTTTTGTACCGCTTGTAAAAGAAAAGTGATTTTTTGAAAATGGGAAAACATAAACGACAAAGAAACAAGCCCCATAAAGAAAATCCGACCGGATTGTCTAGCAGTAAGGATTTTGACGAGGAAAATGAGGATATAGTTGACGAAAATAAGGAAAAGGCTCTGCAGAGAGTTTTGGAGCAAGTATGAATTTCTGTTAAAATAATGTGAAACCGCTTTATTTGTCGGCAAAATACAAAGGTTTTAAAAGCTCTTTATTTTAATTCATAATTTAATTGCATTTTAGTTACAATCTACAAAGCTGGAAGATAAATTATCAGGTCTCCAAACTCTGGAATCAATGAGCTTTGAGGCATCTATGGCTGTTCAAATTGCCAAAGATAACATTACGAAAGTAATAGGACACTTCTTAATTAATGAAAATAAATTAATACGAGCTGCAACTGCCAGTACACTGAGAACTATTGCAGAAAACGGCGGAGAAGAAGCTTACCTATGTCTTTTAAAAGATGACATCATGACTCCTCTCACGTCTTTATTCAAAAATGTAATCCCAATACTTTTATTTTGATTATATCGAAAATATTAATTTATTTACTATTTATTTACTAATTATATACAAATTTTATAGCATTACACCGATTGGCATCCAAGTTCAGACCCTAAAGACAAGAAAAAGCTAGACGAAGAAAAGGAAACTTTTATCCAAGCAGTCACTCTTCTCTGGACTTTAGGCGAGAAAAATGAAAGCGTGATTAAACGTTCAAATGAAGAAAATATATTCTCAATACTTATAAAATTTCTAGACACATCTACATATGGAGCACGATTAAGTAGTGTGGCAATTCAATGTATGCTCACTTTATCAGAAGACAACCCCATAGCAATTTCAGAATTAAAAAAGCGAGAAGATACCTTAGTAAATCTTCTGGATTGGAAATCGGAAAATGGAGAAGTAATTGAAGCAGCATCTCTTCGCACCTTATCAGCCGGATTATTAATGAATATACATAGTTCCGTCTCATCTGAAGCAAACTCGTTGAGAATCGCTTGCAAAGTTCTCTCCATTCTATCCGAAAGTCTCAGTATTGATTTTAGTAAACAAGCAGAAAGTTTGACTACTGCTTTTCCAAATGAGAAACATCTCTCTCGAACCTCGAGAAAAAATATACGCGAGATCAATGAGATTGTAACAACGCAGCAACAAGCTTTGGAAATTTTGGCTAACTTGTGTACAGATGATCAGGAAAGTGATGCGGATTCTGAGTTGGACGAGTCGGATGATTACGAAGATGAAGAAATGGATGTAGACCAAGTTTTAGATAAATCATTTAACTCTTATTCTAATATTCCTGTCGAGTTGATTGAAGTCATTGCAAGTACTGACTTGGTGAAGAAAGTCTGGGAAAAGACTTATAAAATTGATGAGAATACAAATAAGGTCTTTAAAAATAATCCCGAGGGTATTTTTATATTAAAAAGGCTCAGAATTTTGAGGTGTAGAGCATTTTTGTGTCTAAATAACTTGATTTCGAGTTTGGACGTTGATACTTTGGGTGGCGTTGATAATTTATATAGGCAAGTATTTATTATTCTTCTAGTTGTAAAGGAAAAAATTACTATCAGAATTG
>CAJFCP010000074.1:2735516-2882410 GCA_904066005.1 Synergus itoensis | reverse complement strand
TTTTTTTTTTTTTTTTTTTTTTAGAAAAATCATATTGGTTAATAAAATTTTTTTTTTTTTTTTTTTTTTTTAGAAAAATCATATTGGTTAATAAAATGTTGGATTTTGTTTACAGGTTATGGACTGAAATAGGAAAAGTAGTATTTACTGATGCAGATCCCAATGATATTGAATTGCTAGAATCAACAACTTCAGTGATGCGTGCTGCTCTCCAAAAATTGGCCGAAGTACGAGCGAATGTTTTCCAGCAATTGAATTTAACGGATTTGCAGCCGATGTTAAATGGAGAAAGACAATGTCCGAATCCGAATGTGAGAGCTAATTTACTCAGAATTCTTGGAAACCTCGCTCTAATTTTGATGAATGGTGGAGTTCCCCAGTGCCAGGAATTAATCAAAGTGAGTTATATATATATATAAATATATAATTTTATATTAATAAACTTATTACATTTTATTAAGAAAAAAATTGATCTCTGTATAAAATAAAAATATTCTCTTGTTATCAGCACGTGTCCCTATTTCTTCTGGATACTTGCACAAAGGAAAATGAAGCTTGGGTGATCGCAGAATCTCTGGACGCTATCATGGATATTTTTGCGGAGGACGAGACAGATATTTTAGCAGGGGACATCGGTTTAGTCGAAAAACTGCAGACTATTGCACCGATTTTAAAAAACAAGGTAAGAAAGAATTAATAAGTTGAAAAAAAAACTAATATATATGATTGCAAAATCGTATGTATAGCGGAAACTTAATAACGATTATGTAATCATATAAACTGGTTTTTGTTGACAGATACGACAGCAGAAGCAGAAGCTTGGCGATAATGCTTTGGTTGTCTCAACTGTAAAGACAAATTTACAAAGGTTTATTAAATATAAAGGGCGGCAAGTTGCTAAACTTCAAGTCGTGTAAATATATAATAATAATTATAGCAAATCGTTATCTATTTTATTGTATGATAATTTTCTCTCTAAATGAAAGCTGATAGTAAAATATGAACAAGGTTTCTTAAAACCTTGGTCTGTAATTTTTTAATGAGATTTTTTCAAAGTTCATAACTTATTATTAGAAAATAAAAAAACAGCACTGCCTTTTGCAAAAATTTATTCTTTGTGCGAGACATACTATAAATATACTTTATTAATAATATACACTGAGGGAATTATTGTTAATTATCACGGAGCAAACATCGTCGCAGCCGGTATTTTCAAGTCGAATTACTTTTAAGAATAAATAACAATGGTTGAAAATCTTTCGCGATCCGTCGTTTGCTGACTAAGCATCTTAATCGCTTGCTTAATATTTTATTATATTATATATATTATGCTCTGACGTGATTCTATCACGCTTAAAAATCAGGATACATGTGAAACTAAAGCAAAAATTTACTGTTATAACTGATTTTCGACAGACTGCAAGATTCCTAGATAAAAATCAATGTATGAGTTTTGAACATATTTTTTGATACCACTCTTAGTTTTCAGAGCAGAATGCTCAAAGTAACTTAAGGAAAACTGGGTTTTGGTAAAACTTACGCAAATATTACATTTTGACTCGCAAAATCGTAAATTGCCTTTTTAAATACACTCAAATTTTTATTTATTTCTTGTCTCGGGTATCCCTCTAATCCGATCAGAACTCTCGATGCCTCTGTTCCCCTTGTCTAAATAAATATTATCTAAAGTGGAATAATATCAAGATTTGAGTGTAGTTAAGTTAATGTTTAAAGCCCAAATTAAATTTTTAAAGTTTAATTTTTACCTCATAAAAATCGAAAACGAGTGAAAATGATAAAAATTAAAGCAGTCGTCGACATTTTTTAATTCAAGATGTCTTAATGACAAATGCGCAGTAAAAATTCTCTCTTTAGAACTCTAGAAATATCTTCACAAGGAACTTCCCCTTGGATGAGGATCTTCTTGATTGATATCACGAATAGACGGCTTTCTTTCAAGACTCAAAGCGCTACTTCTTCTTTGTTTAGGAAACGGATCATCTAAAACTAGTTCCGGTCTCTGACGAATTGGCTCTGAAATATGTAATTCAATCACCTTCACAGGTTCCTTTGGAGCTTCAACTGGAACCGGTGCGTCCGTTAATCTGATAATATGAATATCTGTTTGCTCTCGAGGAAATTCCTTCAATTCCACTTTTACTCCTTCTGGATTTTTTACAATGAGGCCTTCAAAGAAGTGGCGTCGATTCTCCTGAAGAGAGAGCCTCGTATTATTATAATAATTTCGAGCAGTTGAATCTTCAGAATTTCTACGAACGAGTTTTTGTGTTTCAAGCTCTTTTAATTGTTTTTCAATCTTCTCGATTTCTTCTTTGACGCAGAAGCTATTGCTTCTTGAAATCACAGAAGACTTCTTCTTTATATCTTCGGGACGTGTGATTTCTTTTATTATTTCAAGTGTACTTTCCGTTTCTCTTCGAAATTCTATTTCGACAGATTCTTCTTCAGGGCATTTCTCGTCTTCAGATTTTAAAGATTGTTTTATTGATGACGAAATTTCCGTCGTGGATTCTTTTGGTAAATCATCATTGGAATTTTTTATTTCGACAATTGTAACTTCAGCTTCTGTTGGAATCTTGGGTTTTGAATCTGTGGAACTTGGACTAGATTTTTGTAGCGATTCTACCTCGATTTGTTGGCTCTTTCTTGTGAGTTCATTGATGTCTTCTGCCACTCGGGTAATTTCTATTGGCGTGATTGGTGACTCTAGTTCTGGTGGTTCCGAAGGCCGAATATTGTTTTCCTAAAATAATTAAAGTATCAAGTTTCTAAAATTCATAATTCTGGGTTTTTGTGGCTATTTTGAAAATAGAAAATTGAAAAATAATTTATTAAGAGACAAACCTCTGTGGTTTCCACAGAGTCTTTGAGTCTCGGTGGTTGTGGTGCTCTTCGTTTTTTTCTGCCATATCCACTCGCGGTACTAGAAATTGACATACAACTGTTGATCGACAAATTTGATTTTCTCACTGCATCCTGACTAAATCTCTTAAATATGTAATCGTCTGGCACATTTTCATTTTCGTCTCTGAGAGTTACGTCGGCTGATCTTGAACCCTCTTCTTCCAGGTCTGACGTTGGCGTGAATCTTTGCGAAGACCTCAAACCGCTACGCCTAATTAAATTCAAAAACGAATTAAAATTAGAATTAAATTAAATCGAATTTATTTCATTTATTTTATTAACTCGTACCTGGGAGGAACTGGTGCATGATCATGCTCTCTCTCTTCTTGAACTAAGTCTCCATTTGATAAACGTTCCTTGCCATCAAAATCGAGAGGTGGTAGTTTGTCTAAAGGTCTTGGGGTCACCTGTCCAAATCTGTTTAAAAACAGGGGATTTTTTTTCAAATTATTATAGGAATTAATAAAATAAAAGATCCAAATTTTGAGGATAATATTATAAGAAAATTTTTTACTTTCTGGCTGGTGGTTTCGGGGTAAGGTCTCCCAGAATGGAAGTGGTCGTTTCCCGAGGACTTCCTTCATATATTCTGGCAGGATCTCCATTCACAGTCAGACTAGAATTATATCTGGAACTATCGTCCATTGTGTATTTTCTTCTTCTCGTTAGCGTTCCCAGAGCCTCATCAAATTCCTGCTGATCTCTTGATATTCGAGGCTGAACAAACGGCTTACCATTTTGCCCTCCATTGATTGTGTCTTTTTTATACATCGTTGAAACTATCAAAGGAAAAGACTTATTTATTAATATTTTCTGAAAGCTCAACAAATATTACAATTATTAATATAATATAAGTATAATATTAGAATATCAGTTATTATAATTAATTAGTTATTATACTAATATTAATATTAGTATAATATAATTGTATAATATTTGTTGAGTAAAAGGAGAGAGTTTGAAAAGTATTTCTAAAATTTGTTTTATGTATAATTAGAAATTAAAACTTTCTAGAAATTGCAAACCTGTGTTAATCATCGAACGACGTTCAGGCGCTTCCGGAGCTTCTTTGCACTTTCCGAACAAACCATTCCTGCGATAAAATAATTAATTAAACATTGGCTATAATAAATATCATGATTTATTTTATTTTTTTAAAGGTGTTGAAGCTAAGTTCAAATCTAAAAATTCGATTTCTTCATTTTACTCAACAAATATTAAATTTAGAATTTTTCCCTTTGTAGAATTAATCCATTTTTAACTAAAATTATGCGTACAGAGCGAAAAAATATTTATCTATAATTTTCGTTGAGTAAAATGGAGAATGGAATTTTGAGCTTAACACTTGGGTCCAACGCCCTTAAAACATCTTGAATTTTTGGCAAGAATTTTCAGTGGTATTTATAAATTACTGAATAAAATAGCTTTTCGAAATTTGCGTAGTCAAAAGAAACTTTTTTACAATTTAATTCCTATATGTATTCTTGAGTTCTTCTAAACTCTTGGAAAACTTTAAATTGAAAGCTCTGAAACTGAAGAAATTAAAAGCGTTCCAACTTGAAAATCTGATTGCGCGGAAAACTTTACATCTCATATTATTCAGCATAAAAGTGCAAGCATTGCAGATGGAAAATCTCTTATCTTTCTATATGATACGATTGTATTGGACCACACCGACCCTGATAACGAAACGACTACGTAAACGGTCGTGTTAAGGAACCACTGCATCAGTCGAGGTCTCGACAATAGCAAATGTCGGTTTGCATTAAACGAATCACGTGTCATATCGTTTGCATAAAACTACGGATGTTTGCTCTACTTATGCCCATTTTAGTTTTGCAGCTCGTCACTTTGAATTTAATTCAAATCTGCAAACATGAACAAAAAAATGAATTCCTTCAATCCAATTTAAAATAAAAAATTTAATTAAATCGTGACTTGAGTAGTTTTTTGATATAAACTTTTCTTTACGTTTTAAGATTTATTTTCTAAAAGGATTGAGGATGATTCATTCGGTAGAATGTAAAAATAAGTAGTGATGCATCCTTGTACTTTGACCAAAAGTCACACAAAGTATGCCTTTCAGACCAACTTCTGGATATTTACGTAAAGTATACAATTGATAACTAATGAAATGCAGGTCATCGAAGTGTCATCCGTTCAAAGTTGGATTATTGAATCATGATCGAATAGATACTGCAATTACTCGAGCGAGAACAGAGCGGTAGATTATTCTGCGTATGATAACATAATGAGAGTACTGAGTACTGACATATGAGTACTGACATGAGTAGCTCATTGCCAACCCCTCATACAGCGACCGAAATCAATTTATAGAAATAGAGAAACATCTTTTCACCAGAAATCCCCACTTCATATTTATCTATTTTCATTTTTATAAAAACGTCCCCCATTTCCCCCATTTCAATCGGTAATTTGATAATTATAGTTCATAAAATCAATTAAGATATATTATCTAACTCTACAATTATACTTTTCTTTTTCTTAATGACTGATCTCAGGATTAGTAAGTAGTGAGCAGTAATCTCATTTAATATTCAGTATTCAGAATCGAAGGCGCTAAGCAGATAAACGCCAACATCTGTTTAATTCTCTACGCATAAATTTTACTAGAATTACGTCATTTTATTGCTCAGCATTCTTATTTTATTCTTGCCTGTAACCCTCCAGCCCACAAAACTTTGCTAGATGTAAATATTTGCTTTACTAATAAAATCGAGGTCAAAATGGATTCTATTGGCAAATAAAAATTCAAAAGTTCTGTTTTCTTCTTGATAAACTACTTTTCAGTCTCTTTTCTTTTTAGACTTGGCATCAGAAAGGTTTTCACGACTCATCGAATGAGTTTTTTGGACGAGAGTATCTGTTGAGCTTCTTAATCATAAAACTAGGTCCCTTTCAAAGAGAACAGTAGTCGTATTTATTTCGATTTCTTTTTCGCTTGATGATAAATTGATCAAAGGTCTAGTGATTTCCGTTCCTTCCCCTAGCCACTTCAAAAGCACAATTATACTTTCTTATTTCCAGTTTCCGATACCTTAATAACTTTTCCTCCGACATGTCATCTTTCCCAATTCTTCCTTTTATCCAAATACGAATTATATACGCTTTCCTGCAAATACCAATCAATATTCTAAATAAAGACATTCCAATTTAAAAATTTCCTGATTTTTCAGATTCTTTGAAGAAATTGTATTTAAAAATTTTTCTATATTGAAGTAAGTATTTTTCCATTGTTTTAATAGTTTTTTTTTACTTTAGGATTTACGCCTTTTATGATGTTTCCACTCATTACTTAACTTATATTTATAGATGAAGAATAATAAATTTTATTTTTTTCTACTGAGAGAATGTTTTCAGCTATTAATATCCATCAGACAATGTTAAACCTGTTACGCAAAAATGATAATGAAGTCTTTGAAATTGAAATACAAGTATGTACTTGAGTTACTTTTCACTACAACATTTCAGGCTTCTTGCAAACGAAGAGAATTATTTTTTGAAGTAACCATAAGAAAGCTATTTGTGCCACCTGGTTACTCGCCAATTCTGGTTTGATGAGTTCAAGTTCAAGAAACTTATACTCAAATCGTTCTTCTCGCGAATTTTTGTAATAAACAACCTTTCATTTACAATTTTCATACTTAAATAAGTTAAACGCAAATGTTATTATATGAATGTTGTAGTTATTTTTCCTTTTCCGATTGTTTACAATAACTGTATTCTCTTTTGATATTCAAAGATCTTAAACAATTCAGGTCCAAGTCATGAAGAAAAGGATAATCTATACCATCAAGAAATTAAATCTGTTTCAGTACAAATTGACAAAAATTCAACTCACCATGTGGATTTTATGGAAAAACTGTTAGACCTTTTTTTCCTGCCTCTGCCAAAAGTCCAAAATTTTTTTTTCGTTTCTTTTTCCGTCGACTTGCTGTTTTCACAAATCTGCGATGGAACACTGGGACTGGCGTCTTTGAAGGGATTTAAATGCTCTGGATAATCATGGATGGAAATACTGGGACGTCGTGATGTCGACATTGTTTTGAGTATATTTTTCACTGTTAACTCAGAGGCAAATTCTTTTGGTCAGCACTTCGATCTCCTCATTTTTACTGATTTTTATCTGAAAAATATTGAAGAACAAATTATTTTAATGTCAATTTACCTGAAATTCGTTATTACTTCTTGAAAATACCGATAATCATTTTGTATATATTTTATCTGTAAGTTGTGAAGAGTGTATACAAATTTCTCTATCTTACAACTTAAAATCTGGACTACTTCATTGTTTGATTTGGATATTTCTGGATTCACTTTGCAATGGATATCATATGAAAATAAATCTTGATAAACGTCACTATTCATATACATACGCGTTGTTATCTTTATCCGTTGTCAGGATTTTAATTGATAACAAATATTTATGGAGCCTCGATCAACAAAATCCCACAGATAATTTGTAC
The DNA here is from genome assembly GCA_904066005.1 of Synergus itoensis. Taxonomy (NCBI): domain Eukaryota; kingdom Metazoa; phylum Arthropoda; class Insecta; order Hymenoptera; family Cynipidae; genus Synergus; species Synergus itoensis. The sequence goes on along the minus strand of CAJFCP010000074.1, from coordinate 2,874,998 downwards.
ATTCATTCAAGGAAGCAATAATATTTTAGAGCTGTTATATTTGTTTAATGCCACAAATAATAAAAAATTATTTTAAAGAGATTCTTCTTCTTTTTTAAATTGATTTCAGATATTTCAGATTATATATTTATTCAAGATAACCATGTGATACCTCTTTGGAATTTATGCCTGACAGAGCGACTATTGTCTTAAATTACGTCTATTGTGCGTGACATACAATACGAAGTGATTATTCGATAAGACGATAAGATATTTTTCATAAAAGCATTTTTTATGGTGCACATATAATGGAACTATACAAGCAAGGATAATGAAATTATTCTTCCATTAGAAAACACAAAAAAATATCAAAAAACCTTTTCTTAAATGGAGGATTTCAAATTTCTATAATAAAGATGCGAACTGTGATGTGATTGACATTTAATGAAGGCAATAAGGATGCAGACTGCCCTGCACCACCCTGCATTTTAATTTAGCATAAGTGAAGAGATGCACGTTACTTATAAGATACTGGTGGGCATAAACAATACCCTTGCTAACCAGACGGTGTAATTGGGTCGCGATTGCATCAATAACATTGCTATAATACCAACTCAACTAAAACTCTATATCATTAAGAAACTACAATATATTCCAATTATAAATAAAATTAAAATTACTTTTCTTTCTCGAATTTCCTTTCGAATTAATTTTCGAATTGATTTTGCAATGCGCAGAAATGTTTACTTGAATCGTAAATCATAAAAGTTTGCAGATGTTGTGACTGAAGATACATCACGTGAATCGATGCTTATGACTTTAACAAACGCAATTAGTTCAATTAGTCTACTGTGCTCGCTATTTACTTCTCATCTCGACCCTTGATACGGACAACTCTTCATTTTATATTGCCAAGGTGGTTATAAGGACACTTTATGCGTCAAATTTAGTTGTAATTATATATTTAATATATTTATTCACTGTTCGTATGTGAATCAGAATTTAAATGAATATAAGGGTCAAATTTAAGTAAGAGAACAAAGAAATCGATCATCATAGTGATTCATACATGATTTTCGTTCTTTGCATGTGGCTCGCAGGTTTAAGTATATCAGTTGCTTCTGGTGTACTATACATATATGATGTCTGAGATATAACAATAAACATTGTAGGGCCAGTATGTAAATATCTGAAGAAAAATTAGTGATGCAACATGCAAGCCTCATCTACATATGAAAAACACGAATGCAAGTACATTTATATCTGTAATATATTCATTTTCGAGGATTTTCATACAAATGAAAATTGCAAATTATGTAGGTCTATTGATCCACTGATATTCTTACATTTTACGTGCCGTAGCCTTTCAACTCTTTTTATTTTGTTGTATTTACCTATTATTATTATTATATTACTTATTGTTTCAGAAATTATATTCTATTCTTTTCGATTTTCATGAAAACTGAATAATTTACGGTTGAACTATATATTAGAAAATTAAATTGCAAATTATTGTGTATGCCATTTTAATACGCAAATGTTTTTTTTTATATAAAAATAGTCGAATGATCCAAATTGTAGAAAAGTTGAACCCAAGGTCTTTTGAATTATGCCAGTTATAACTGGACTGTAACAGTTTAATTTTGTTGTCTGTTCAACTCAATTTACATACTGCATTATAAAACTTATACATATTGTTCATTCTTTATACTTGAATTCTAGATTAATTCTATTAATCCTCACTTTTTGGTATTAACATTTTTGCAGATAATAGTTTATGTTTTAATATTATTATTTGTTAATTCATTACACAAATATTTTAATAACTTTTTAAAGTGTATATTACCAATATGAGTTTCAAAATTTTAAATTCTGGGTCATATCTACTTATTCTGGCCACCTTTTGGATCAATGTTCCGAAATTCTTGTGTCAACGAGCTTTTGTAAGATATTTATGTGCTTTTCTAATAATAAACTCTTTCGAATGAACCCAAGAAATCCGAAAGTTATAACGAGACTTAAATATAGCACTTATTTGATGCGCCAAATTATATGAACTTTTATCTAACATTTCTTATCGACCCGACAAAGAGCAATAAAAAAAGTCTATTATAGCAGTGTGAAAATTCTATTACAGCAAAAAACTCTGATAAGACATTAATAATTATATCCTCCATTCTTTTTCATTTATTATTTATAAATTGGAATATTTTTTAATTAAAAAATTTCCCCATACTTAATTTAAACTTTTGACTGAACAATAACTTCGTTTTTGGATATTTTAATTTATCTGTTTAATAATTTTCTTTATTGATAATTCAAAGACACTAAATTTCAGGATTCCTTCTAAAAATGTAAACGAGCAAACTGCTCCACATCTGAAGATATTTTAAGATCACTTTAACGCTTCAAGAAGTCACTGTCTGCAAAGTTTCACTTTTTACATGCAGATCATCGATTTTAAATATTTATTTACCGTAAAAAAATAATATTCATTAAATATATTAAATTATTCATGTTTATTTAATGCTAATATCCATAGTTATTATATAATTGATTCTAATCTATTTTAAAAATTTGTTTTGTAAATTATTTCTGTTCACATTTTAGTAAAATAGTTCAAAGGGTTCAAAGAGCCCCTGTGGCCTAATGGATAAGGCATCGGTCTCCTAAACCGGGGATTGTGGGTTCGAGTCCCACCAGGGGTATCTAATGTTAAATTTTTTTATGAAAAAGAGTAAATTTTCCACGTAAATAAATTATAAAATTATTTATTCCGTCTTTAGCCATTTTAACACCAGCCTTTTTGATAAAATTTTTATTTTTAAAACATTAAAAATCATTTTTTTCTAAAGGTTATAGCTTAATTGGGTAGAAAATTGATATCGCGTGTTAATACTTCTTTATTGAAGAGAACGTGCAGTATGACTTTCTTGGTGCACGTTCGATATCTAGTTTAATCAATACCAGGAAACAGTGAAAACTTTTACGCAACTGATGTTTACTTTTCCAAACAATTAAAATTAATTATTTCTAGAGTAAAAATCTTTTCCAGATTTTCAGATATTAAAAAACAATTTAAAAAATAATTTAAGAAGGATTTTATAATTTTTATTTATTAAATATCACAAGTACAGTTTTTTTTTAAAGGAAAGTTTTCTTAATTTCGAAATAAAGAGAAAATTAAGTTTTAGGCGAATTTGTTATGTGTTTTTTATGCAAATTTTTGACATGTATGGCTAAATCGACTCCTGTTTCTGCATATCGATTATTCTATCCCGAGGGCTTGATTACAATCAATATAACTATAGCTTAGGGCATGCCTCTCTAATTCGTGGAATATCTTGTAAAAGAAATTTAATGTAGAGCTTTCGTGCTAAAATCATGTGGGAATAAATTTGCAAGTCTTTTAAAAAATAAATCACGCGATTTTTGATGTATGATAAACTTATTGATTAAACTTTCACGTTGGAATTAATGACGTTCTCATTAAAAATGAAGTAAAATTATCTTTTAGTCTCACTTTTAATTGTACTTTACACATTTAATCCATACATTGTTATATAATTTTTGCAAATGATGTATAAATAAATGTATTTATTAAGATACATTTTTTAAGAAATTAAGTGAAAATGGAATCTAATCTATCTTATTATTTTCGATCACGATCGATTTTTATGATATAATCAACTTTCCAGAAACTTCCTCAAAATTGATTGAAGGATACAATATTAATTTATCGATTATCTGAATTCACGATAAGCAATTTCCGTATTGTATCTCGTTTTCATTTGAAAATAATATAAAATGATAAAAAAAAATGCTTTGAATCTAACTGTCGTTTTATATAATTTTTTATTGCGAATTAATGAAAAAACTAAAAAAACTTCTTTCCAAATCGATGATTGCGAATATTTACATAAAAAATGTGTTCATAAATATTGGGTACAAAAAACAGGTTTTAAATTATGAAATGTCATCTTGTGTATACGTAAAAACCATAAACTTTTTTCAATCTCAATGCCACAAACTATATACAATCTACCTGTAATTAATTCTTAATGATATTTATGTATGGAAATTTTTGATTACCGACAAATTTTTGAAAAATTTTATCTTATGCTTCTTTAATCCATTTATTTGTCAATGTATAACATTAAATTTAGCTCTAAGTTTAAACAATTTCTTCAAAAAGTATAAATAGAGCCTAATTTAAAAACTGCAAAAACATGTTAGGCTCCTTACCTTTTAAGTTAATTATCTCAATTTGAAACGCGACATTTTGATACATTAATCTTGATGAAAATCAACCGGAAGCATGAAATTTCGCGCGACATCATTGATATTTTACATATCGTTTAATTCAAAAGCTTACGTAAGCTCATGAATTGCGTGCAAGTAAGGTACACATCGACTTTTAATATAAGTGCAACAGTAAGCAAAATACCTAAAAGAAGGTGAGTACAGCTGTGTATTTTTTCTTCAATTATTCCCAGACCTGAAGTTGGTTCTCTTCTTTCATATTGTTAATCCCAAAAGCACTTTTAGATTGTGATTTTTGTTTCAATTTTGACTTAAAAAATTATTATAAATATTGTAGAGGAATAAATAAAAAAACCGTCATCAGCACAACAATTTCACGTGCCGTACGCCACGAACCGCACCGGCTGACTGAAAGTTACCACTGAAACTCGATTTATCTTGAAGAGTTTCTTGCTTCAACTATATTGTATACGTTGCCGATAGAAGTTTCTTTCCACATGACGTGGGTGATAATTATAATCATTTTGCGAAACGATCTCGATGATGGGAAATAGATCCGGATATATCAATTTTGATTTTAAGATCAAATCTTGTCGTATTTCGATGTATCGCGACACCTTATGTCAATTAAAAGTATTGTTCTCCAGTTTTTATGTTTTAATGCCGGTTGTTTATTATTTTTGTATTTTTTCGTAAAGAAACTGCTTGAGGATAATTGTTTGATAATAATTGTTCTGTAAACACGATTTTTCCCATTTACTTTAAAGTAAAAAATGAAGTTATATATTGCGGTCTATCCCAAAGACAATTTCGGATATTTTACTAGAAATATTTGGGGTATTTCATTAGATTTTAAGGGTGTTGGAGCCAAGTTATAATAAAAAAGTCGATTTTTTCATTTTACTCAACAAATATTAAATTTTGAATTTTTTCCCTCTCTGTATAATTAATCAATTTATAATTAGAATTATGCGTACAGAGCGAGAAAATATCTAATTCAAATATTTTTTAAATAAAATGAAAATATTCAATTTTGAAGGTAGATTTTGAATTCTTCGTTTTATGCAAAAAGTATCGAAATTAAATATTTTTTCGCTCTGTATGCAGTTTTATATTTCAAAAATGATTAGCGCTACAGAGCGAAAAAATATTTATGGAGAATAGAATTTTGGGTCCAACGCCCTTATAAAGAGAAATGCGTAAAATAAAAAATTTACCCTTAAGTTATTTCTAAATTATATAATTTCGCGTCTTTGTGTAAAAAGAGTGAGGCAGTTTGTATGAATTATGGCATTGTTTCGATATATGTCTGTTGCCGTACTGAAGCTTGGAAATTAGAGCACTTATGAGGAATTAGAACTCTTCTCATAATAATGCACAAGTATATAGATAACTGCATTTCATATTATACCTTTCTTTGCTTGAATGTAATGCACTTGTTTAAAAAATGTAAATGTATGCATGCAAGTAGAATGCTAAAACATGTATAGATTCTTATTGTCGTACATATTCCGGTCTTTGAACTTCAACATTTGGAAAACGGTAAATTCTACATGCGAGGCATGATGTACTTGACAATGAGTCAAAACGTTAAATATGTATAAGATATAGCGACAGGGAGACGGGTTTTTTTATAACTTTGCACACAATCTTATTCTAAAATAATTTTGAGAGCATAAGACGATTATAATATTGAAAATGAATAAAATAAATAGAAGACCGGAAATATTCTCCATTTTATACCATTGTGTATATCTATTATCCGGATTTATTCAGATTTTTATATCAATTCGTCAAAGACAATTATGATCGAGTTGTAAACGTTGAAAATGAACTGGAATCTAAAAAGGAAGGAACTATTTTACCTTTAAAAGCGTAGCACCAACGAATTGCATGGAATATATACGTGGACATAAGTTCTCATACTATGAATAGTCTCGTTCAATGAAATGATTATCCCAAATTCTAAGGCGACCATGACCACGAGACAAGATCATAAACGATTATAATTGCACCTATTACGCTCACAAATATTTAATTAAAAATTTTTATTTAAATAATAGTACTAATTAACGATTTTAAGGGTGTTGGAGCCAAGTTATAATAAAAAAGTCGATTTCTTCATTTTACTCAATAAATATTAAATTTGGAATTTTTTCCCTCTGTGTATAATTAATCAATTTTTAACTAGAATAATGTGTACAGAGCGAGAAAATATCTAATTCAAATATTTTTTAAGTAAAATGAAAATATTAAATTTTGAAGTTAGATTTTGAATTCTTCATTTTATGCAAAAATTATCGAAACTAAATATTTTTTCGCTCTGTATGCAGTTTTATATTTGAAAAAAGATTAGCGTTACAGAACGAAAAAATATTTATCTATAATTTTCGTTGAGTAAAATGGAGAATAGAATTTTGAGCTTAACATTTGAGTCCAACGCCCTTAACTAAAGTGATTACCTAAGTGAAAAAAAAACAGTTAATCTCATTTACACATTCAAATTTGGAGAATCAAGTTCAAAGCTTTTCTCTATTTTAAAACATTGATAAATAATGATTAGTGAAGCAAACCGCTAAAAGTTTAAATTATTTCAGTTTATTAAAATTCAAGAATTTCGCGCTGACAGCATTCGAAATTGATAAATTTTTAGTATAATCCTTCAAAATTAAATACTTTTAAATAGAAACATTTATAATTTCATATAATAAATTCATTTTTTCTTTAAGATAATAAGATACCTTCAATTTAAATTTTTCCCGCCGAAGTCACGTGATGACACAAGTGCTGCCCTCTGAGATTTCCTCACTCACACGTGTCGGCACAACAATATACATATGTGTGAAAAACGAAAATGTGTCAACTGGGATTTTAAATAAAAAATACATAAAAACATAAATTAAATATTAATCTTACGCAATTTTTTACTAAAATCCTAAATTAAAATGCTGACTAAAAGGATTTTGTCGTTACAAACTATTTCCAGGTATTTATAATTTAATTTATTGAGTTACTTGAAACCTAACCTCTAAACTTAATTTTGTTTAAGATCTTGTAAATTATTCCATTATTATTTATATAAGCTTTATCTGTAATTATCATTTTATATTTTTATTTTGTTAAAGTTTAGCAATTACTATTGTCGACTTTTTTAAACATATATATTTATTATCACAATAGCAAAATTCTTGTGATATTCGAAGTGTGCGAAGGGTTTAAAGAAAAGATCGAAAAGATGTACACTTTTTCTTCAATATCACTAATCATTTTCTGTGTCTTTTATATTATGTAAGAAATTTATAATTTAGGACTTACAAAATTTGACTCCTTAATTTATGGTTGTTTTTGTTGGGCGACTACATGTTAAAATTTAGTTTGTTTATATGTTGTAAAAAGTACTTTCTCGACCGCTTTACATTTAAATTTAGATATTTTTTAGCCGATTCAATTTATTCTAGTTTGGAATTTTATATCTTTAGATTTAGAAACATTTGGTACAAATAACATATGTTTTTAACCAATTTATGAAATTAAAACCAAAAGAAAAACGGTAGAACAATATTTAAAAACATGATTTCCCTTTATGTTTTTAGGAGCATCACTCCTTATTCGGGAGTGACAAGACATCAATTACACACTTCCATTAAATTGCTGTCAGCATCGTCTTCCGAATCTTCTGATTCGTCAGGTTCTGATTCCGATAAAGAATCAACCAAATCAGAACTCAAAAAGGACTTCGCTGAAGATTTGAAAAGACGAGGGAACATAGACGTTTTAAGTGGTCTAATTAACGAACTTAGTAAAGTTAGTAAAATTTTCCTAAGAAAATTTTTGTCTTCTATAAAAAATGATAAAATAAGAAATGTTTATTTCTCAAAAAATTACAAGCATGATTTAATTTCTCATTTACAGAAAACAACTTCAACAAAAATCGACGTAGCCATTCCCAAAAAAGCTCCAAGAACTCCAATAAAAAAAGAATCTGAAGTTACAGAAGAATCAAGGTTTGGTTAGTGAAGATTATAAGAAAATAATTTCTAGCGCAGTAATTATTAACAATTGATTATTTTTTTTTTTATTTTAGAGGCGAAACTTACAAGCGCAGCTAAAACTGTCGCAGAGAAAATTGGTGGAGATGTTAAGAAGACAGAAATCGATTTATTAGATAGGCTACTGAAAAAGAAAATTAAGAGTGACGTTAATGAAAAGTCTGATACTGTAGCTTCATCAGAACCTTCTTCAAATCTAAGGTTTTTTAAAATTTTTTCCAATGAGTATTTTTTTTAATGTTATTATTTAAAATAACTTAACTATAATTTTTAATTGCGATATTTTATTTCAGTGACATTTTGAAGGGATGTAAAATTGATCGAACTGTAGAAATTAATCGTGAATTTGATGTTCAGAAGGAAAGAATAAATCACATTAGAACAACAACTCGAAAGATTGACAATTTTCAAGTACGAGCCAATGATGAAGGGTAATTATTAATCATATTAAATAAATTATTAAAACATGATAATATTATAAGCTATTCTCGTTGTTTTGTATTCTAATAAAATCAATTTTTAAAAGCAGACTTTTTTTCAGTTCTATTCTGCATGATTTACTTCGGCAGAAAAAAAGGTAAGTTATACAAAATTTCAATGAAAAAGGAATTGAATATCTACAAATATTATCAAATAAAGCTGTTTTTTTATTCTCAACAATTTTGATTATTTTTAAAAGGTATTCATTTCTTTCTGACAGAGCTGAAATTTTGAGAAAAAAGGATCAATCATCTGAAAGTAAAGGATTCAGTGAGGTTGAACGACAAGCATCTAGATCAAGATTTCGTGAAACGGAACCACAGCAAATGTCGTACGTATAAAAAATTGTAAATTTGATTATAATATTTTATTCTTGAAGCATTTGTTTCTTTCAGATCTAAAGCTTCTCAAGAGGGATTTGAGGCACCTCAAAACAAATCATCCGGTATTTCTGAACGACCTCTGCAGTCTGAGTCAATACTTTGGAAGCTGTATCACGAAAAGAAAAGGTATTTTATTTCTGTTAATTCTAATTCTAATTCCAAATATTGCAGAATGTTATTTAAAAAATTTCTTTTTTTCCATGTCGATCCGAAAATTTCAGATTCCAAAACAAAAATTATGGAAATTTCGAAGCTGAACATAAAATATTTGTTTCTTGCAGATTTCAAGCTCCTCAAAGGGAATTTAAGGCATCTCAAGACGGTATTTCTGAACGACCTAAGCACTCTGAGTCAACACTTCGGAACCTGTATTACGAAAAACAAGGGTATTTTTCAATATTTAGAAGCCGAAATAATTATATTCACTACAAATTATTTACATTTTTTCCATAACTAAAAAAAAAAACTATTTTGAAGACTACAAAGATTTATTAATTTTTATTTTACAGGAGTAAAGGACCTAAAGGCAAATTCGAAAAGTAATGTTCTGATAATTCTAATTCTAATTTCAAATATTGCACAATGTTATTTAACAAATTCCTTTTTTGTCCTTGTAGGTCCGAATATTTCAAACTCCATAACAAAATTTTGGGAATTTTCAAAGCTGACCAAACTGCCGAGCCAAAGGTTGCAGAATTATCTACGTGGGCCGAATTAGAAAAAAAAGAGTTAAAGTCCCTTCTTTATCATCCACCTCAAAATTATTTCCAAGAAATGATTCAGTGGACCGAACAGGGAAAAGTTTGGCGCTTCCCAATTGACAATGAACAAGGTGGATATTTATAATTAATAAATTAAATATTTATGTTTTCCTGTATATCTTTATCTTTTCTACTTTATAAAATTGTCTAAAATAAAAATTCTTAATCTTTAATTAAGGAATGGAAGAAGAGCAAAACATCCACTTTTCTGAACACGTATTTATGGAGCGTCACTTGAAAGGCTGGTGTCCCAAAAAAGGTCCTATAAGACACTTTATGGAGTTGGTATGTGTCGGTCTTTCCAAAAATCCATATATGACCGTCCAAGAAAAAGTCGAACATATAATGTGGTACAAAGATTACTTTGGGGATAAACGAGAGTTGCTTACAGAACTTGGTGCCATTGATACTGAAAATTCATCAATATTACCAAAACCAACGAACAAAATTGATTTAGGACCACATGTCTAATTATTTGTTTACATTATATAAAAAATACGTTGATAAATACAATTATTTCGTGAACGAAGATCTCTGGTTTTTATTATAATTGACATTAGTAATAATTACATTTTCAAATTTATATTTCAAATAAATATTCAAAAAAAAAAAATAAAAAGGTAAATTCGATCTATCGATGTATTGACTTTTTCAATTCGATTCTCGCCAACTTCAAGCCGCCTGCTTGCTTCCTTCCTGTGTCGTTCGTATCTTGTGTTGAGGCTAAATCTTGCAAAAATGATAGATTTACGCGATAAACATGATCAAAATACGGAAGCTTTGAAAAATACGCCTGAGGATCTTTCAAAAATACCGGGTAAGGGAAAATTCTAAACAATCATCCTTGATATTTGAGAAAAATTCAAGGAATTATCGATTCTAACCTCTGATTGAGTTTCTTCTTTTTCTATTTGTTAGTCGAATATGAACAATTATGTAACTTCTTGAGTCTCTTTATAAAGAATAATCGTGGAATCACATCTTATTTGTTTATAAATGTCTTCAACAAATTTCTCGACAAATTTTAAAGTATAAGATCATGAGTAAACAAAAAAAAATTTTGAGTTCCGTGCGATCAATGTCGAACACGTGCGTAATTCTAGGAGAAAAAATGATGTAAAATGACGTGTTATTGAGGAATTAGTTGTCATAATTATTGAATAGGAAAGTTTGAATTCGCTATATACCGAAATTCTACAGGAATTTTGTAAAAGGGAGGTTATATGTCGTTTCAATGTTTTTCAATTATATATGTACTCGTTATACTTTTATCTTGTTTATTCAAATAGTTTGTTTATTTATAAGATCTTTGAAAAAACCTAAGATGCTATTTACTACAAATGTTATAAAATTCACTTCCTGTCAAAATATATTTTTAATCTTTCAAGACACCACTTTAATTTTTTGTTAATTACATAAACAAATGAACCTTTATGAGAGCAAAAAATTGTAACAACAAAAATGATTTTTAAATTAATTTACCTCATAAATTATTTATATTGGAGTGTTTAAAATAATTTTATTTCACACTTTTATTGCTTTTTGATTTTTTCATCAATGACCTCTATTATTGGCGATATAAATAATGAGAGGGTTTTTGAAACTGATAAGACTGCTCTCCTTCCTCAAAATAAAGGTTAGAAACAAAGTCGTCTTGATATTAAAAAATATATAAGATCTTAGAAAGTGAAAAGACTTCTGACATAATGAACATAAAATTATACGCTTGACTTAATTTTTATTTATCATTTGTTATGATTGATGATTTATAATTTTCTTTTATAGTTACGGCCCAAAGAGGGCTGGTACCACTTAGTCCGTATCTAAATTTCGATCCATCATACCTGCCGCCTAGCCAACCAGAGTTTATTTTTCCTGAGGGAGCTGTGAAGCAACGAGGACGTTTCGAATTAGCGTTTAGTCACATTGGGGCGACATGTATGGCAGGGGCTAGTGTTGGTGGTGTAACGGGACTTTATAAAGGAGTTAGAGCCACATCTCTCGCAGGTCAACAAGGAAAACTCCGTCGAACTCAGTAAGTTTCAATTAACTGCGAAATCTATAATTTATTTAAGAATGGAAAACTAAAGAATAAGTTTCCTTCTAATTAAATAATTTGAGTATATGAAAGTAACTCTAATATTTCTTTCTTTGCAGATTAATTAATCATGTGGTAAAGCATGGCTCGTCGTTAGCGAACACTCTCGGGGTTGTATCAGTGATGTACACATGTTTCGGTATCGTCTTATCTTACGTAAGAGGAACCGACGATTCGCTAAACACATTAGCAGCAGCTACCGCAACTGGCATGCTCTTCAAATCTACAGGTTGTTTGACTTTTTCAATTTTACCATTTTCAGGGTACACAATCTATTTTTTGTTTTTCCTTTCTTCCACTTTTATTGTAAAATTCTTTCTGAAATCTATTTAAGGCTCATCTATGTTCAGAAGTGTGATATTTAATGAATTTTTCAGCTGGAATGCGTAAATGTGCAGTCGGTGGTGGAGTTGGATTAGGAATTGCATCTCTATACTGCCTCTGGAGTAATCGAGAAGCCCTCACACAAATTAGGCACCAGTCCATGAATCCGGCGTAAGAATTGTGTGTAGCAACAACTCCCTTAAAAAAATCTTACCTGCGACGAATGTTCCTACTCACAATTGTACCAACATTTTCTTTTATAAAAATTCGATGTTTGGAAGTTCTTAAATTCGATTTTTCAAATTCTCGAGTTTCCTATTTCTGTCCTTAATCATGATCAATAATCGAAGATCCTTAATCTTTTGATATCTGTAATTTCTATAATTTGGGTCATGCTAGCAGTCTTTTATTTCAAAGTAAATTAGCACCGATCTTGATATTTAAGTTACCTTTAAATATACAAGTTAAATTAAAAGAGAGAAAAATATTTATTGGATTGGAAATATCTGACAATTTTTACGGCAACTTCCTAACATTTTTCAATTGCATTTACTCTTCACTCTGTGCACGATCTTAAGTTTTTAGAGACTGCAGTAGGAACAGTCGTAATTTTTCCTTATTACTAGGAGCCAATTTGTACTGAAATTTAATCAGAAGATAAAATAGTAGCAAAAAAATAAATTCACCTTATAAATCCTATTAGAATGGAGCAAATTAGAGTGAATTTTCTTCAGATCTATTTCTTGAGAAATAATGAATCTGAGTAACTTCTCTGGCTTATTTGCTCCACATTAATAATATTAAAGTAGAGAGAAATTGAAGTAGATTGAACTAGAGAGAGCTATCTGTAGTAGTAAAATAATTCAATCATTATTTAAATGATTGGTGCACAATGTACTGAGACCTGGTGCTATAAGCTTCGTATTTTATGGAAAAATCTTGAAAGGGGATTTCTGAATCGCTTAACCCTTCGATTACGTATTGTAGTAGATCATAAAGCTCCATATTCAGTTTCTATGTCATTGACAAAGTCAAAAGTGCAAACGTTATCTGATTTTTCAAAAAAAAAATTCTACCATTTGAAGGAGATTCAAAAGAATAACTTTAATTCTAAACCAAATACTTAAAATTAAAGCAATACTATAGCAAAGGAATTTAAAAATGTAACACATATTTTAATGATTTCCTTTTGTCTGTTATCTATAATTTGGGAGAAAAATGAAAAGTTTAAACGAATACGAACTAATTTGACTCATAATCATTGCAGAATGAATGCATTTTAATTTAGACCTAAGTGTTAGCAAGTTTCTATCAAGCTATCACATGTTCATCAACTCCATATATTTATTGCACAAAACTGAGATTTAAACAGAGGAATAAATCATTTAATGATTTAAATAGATCTCAATAGAGAATGTACCGCTTTGTTTTCAAAATATTATTGTAATTACGTAAAAAATAAAATATTGCTTCATTAGAAATTGGCTCCATTTTACCCATCCTTTTTTTATTGTTCTTTACTTTTGTTATAACTTAAATTATCCCTTAATTATCTTTAAAGTAAATAACATCCCTTATAATTTTGTTTCAATTTTATTTATTTTTATTTTTAATAGGATTAATAAACAGAGAATTCTGGAATTATTTATGTAATTTTGATATGTTTAATTTAATTTAAAGTTTGTTCATTTTATACTTATGGTTCTTATTCCCTTGCAGATCTAAATAACAATTTGGCTTCTCACTCCACTAGAGATTATCAACGAATTTCCTCTCTATCAATCTTGTAAATAGAAAATTTTGCTACGAGTTGCAAGAAATGTTAAAAATTGATAACACTGTATAATACCAGGAATAAATGTAAATAGTAAAATTTACGCTTCGAAAAATGAAGAATGTATTGCTTTTTACGAGTTCCTCACTCAATAGATGATAAATTAAATTAGTAAGTTTTTAAACTGTTTAACTTTAAGAAAATAACATGCATTTGAAATTTTGAATTTAATAAAATAAATAAATTATATAAATGATTTTAGTAGTACTGTCTATAAGTTTTGTTACTGCTTTCACAAAAAAATGATATAATTATTTTTAAAGAGATAAAGAAAATTATACATTGCAAAAATTGGTTAAATAAATATTTTCTCACGATATTACGCTTGCGCCTCGAGTTTTTTTTTCTATCGATTGAAATTTTAATTTGTTCAAAGGGTTGACTTAACCTTGGATAAAGTTTTTTTAAAACTTAAAACTGTTTGCTACAAAGGTGGATCGGTAAGGGAATTTAATTACTATTTGCAGGTATTTAAAGAATTTTTAGTATGTTACATATTCGTTTTAAAAATTGAAACCCACCTTAATAAAAATTTAATTGTTACTAGTTATTAATTTACATTAATGATTCATTTTCATTCTGGACTTATAAAAAAAATATTTGATGACCTTATTCTAAAAGGTATTACTTTTGAAAACTAATTTTTAGCAAAATCATGTTTTATTATTATTTTATTTTTTTTATTTCAAAGCATCAAGAATAGAAAAATGAAAATTGCAGTTATAGAAGGACTTGAATCTATAAATGTCGAAACACCTGGGAATATATAGGTAGATCGTCTCATAATCTTATCAGAGTTTATCTTCTCCCTAACATACTTCTGATAGTAGAAAACTGATGCATCTGAACTTTAACTTCCATTCATGGAAATTACATCAATTTCTCTGATGAAAAAAGTTAAATTCATATGAAGTTTATCAAGTTTCAAGAATAAAAATTTAAGCGCAATTTAGTTCAGTGATATTTTATATTTCAAATTCAGTGCCCGATACTAATTATTTTCAAGGAAGCCATTTGGAATTGTGAACTGTGATGGAAATAAAAAATGGTAATTAAAAAATCATTTTAAAATCATTTTTAACTTTACAAAATTAAGAGCTTTAAGACTGGAGATTAAAATACCAGAAATGGGATTTTATTCTGTATTTGTAGTCTGTATAAATAAAAAACAATATCATTTGGACTTAGAATGATTATTTTTTAATCTCAGGTGTATATACTTAAGACGCGCATAGAGGATGATTCAGAAGTAAATATTCCAGTTTAAAATGCTGAAATTTGAAAGTATTAAATATTGATTTATCGAAATTAGAAAGTCTTTAAAATTTCTTCTTTAAAATTCTTTGAAACCATAACATTGAAAGTTTTCAAATAGAAAAAAATTATATAAATTATTAAAGATCATCGAATTTAAACAATTATAATTCTCTTAAATATTTTTTTAAACTACAAAAATTCTGCGTTTATAAGTCTTCTAAAGACTGATTTAAAATTCGTAGCTACAAATACTTAGAATTTGAACAACAGTCATATTAGAAGAATTCTAAATTAAGATCTTTAAAAAAACATTCTTAAGAGCCAAGTTTCCAATTTCTTTTCAATTTTATCAATTTTTTAAATTTAATTTATTATTTAGGGTCTAAAAAATAATTAATATTACATTACATTAATGAATTGAAAAAAGAAAAAAGATAAAAAGATCTAAAAACTGAATTTTCGAATTTTGTAAAAATTTCTAATAATTAAGTTTGCTCATAGCATCTGAGAAATAATAATTCACGTGCACTAGCTGCGTTGTATTAATAAGTGTGTCGCGTACTGGCAGCGAACAAATATTTGAACTTCGTGATTTCATCTTTTGTGGGTTTTGCTTTAGGAATAAGACTCAGATTTAGACAATATTAGAAAGGTCTGAAATATTCTCGTAAAAAAAGTGCGAATTAAAATGCAACTTGTGATTTGAATTTTACGATGTGTTAATTAAAGTATAGCACGAAAAGTCACAGTACGATTCACGGCTATCAACATCAGAATCTAAGATTCTACATATTAAATTTGTAAAATTACATTTTTTTCCTTTTTTTTTTTGTGGGTGAATGGAAATGTTTTTCTAATAAAACGACCTACCCCTAGACAGCAACCCATAAACCCGGCATCCACATTATTTCAGGTTCAAGAGTGTCTTGCGCTGATCCTCAGTATGTTCCTCATCTATACATATTCCTCATATACACCTCTACAGTTCCTTTTTTATCTTTGTGCAGAGTATCTCCTCAATGTATTCTGCTGTAGTATTCCAGTTGGTTTGCGACAGCAATATCGACGCCACTATGTTGTTCGGTATTATTTCCTTTTCAATGTGAAGTCTTATAGGGCCCTCTCAAGATAGCCCATCAGTCATATATAATGCCCCTAAAAACAATATCGAAATCAGTAAAAAGTTTTTAATACATTTTTCTTTTAAATAAAGTTTTTCTGGTGATTAATCTGTTTTCATAAATTTAATGAAAATTCTTCATGGATTGTTGACTTTCTTAATTGATGATTCAGAACTGAAGATAGTCATCAGAAATAAGAATCTTTGAAAACTAAAATCTAATAGAGAGAATATGATGTAATAGCGTTTCCATATTGTTTTAAAAAAAAGTCAGTGCTTCAGAAAATATTTACCTTTTTGTGTGCGTAATCACGATCTCGAGTTTACGTCTGGAAAGAGCAGTAGATCGGTGTTCATCCGGCCATGCGGATCTGTTCAAAGTCAAGCTGCAAACGTTTTAGTTAAACAAATCCTATTTATAAATCGCTGCCCGTTTTCATACAAATTGATTACGCTATGAAAGATATTATCTATGAAATAACGAAAACAATTTTTTTCCAAACTCCTCAGAAAAGTAATCTACTTTCGAGAAAGTGATAGTGTTTGAAAAGGCCTGTCATCAAATCGAGTTTACTTTGGCGCCTTTTCAATTGTGATTTAGAGACTCTGATTTTATGTAAATTCCCTTTGAGTTTCAAATACTTTTTCATTTATCAAGTAAAATAAAGTAAAGTATTATTTCTTAATTCAAAATTTACATTTCAGGCATCTTATCAATAATGGAAAAGAATTCCCACCTGGAAAGCTAGGAAAGTTGATTATTTGAGAAAATGAGAAGCTTTTTCTAGAGAATTAGAAGATGAAATAATTTTTAAAAAGAGACAATTTAAGAAAATAAAATGCCAATTAATATGAATGCAAAAGAAGCAGAGAGCTATCTCGGTCTTTTATATTCCACAACTGCTGCTTTATCCACAATTTCTATCGTTTCTTTGGTGGTTGCATGGCAACATTGGGCCTGGACTTTAGGTTCCTGTGTACACGTGGATTGTGAATGCATTTTATATGGTGTGAACACGTTTAGTACATTCGTAGGTGGTGATGTGAAAATTTGCCACTTTGGAACTTATGGTCTTACTCCATCTTTACTTGTTGGACTCTGTCTTGGTATTTATCATGGATATAGAAGTTGCATTCCAAAATCCCTAGATGAACCGAGAGTGATTGCTCGAAACGAGAGATTGGATAACAGGTACATTATTTTGGCACTGATATGTCTTCTCCTGAAATTACAAAAGGAGATTGTTAATTTTTTCAATAAATCAATGGTAATGTAAAATGGAAGATTGGATTATTTTTTCTCAAAGTAATGTGATAGTGAGATAATTATTTGAAATGACAAAAATTTCTGATGTATGGTAGAATTAAAAAATTTTAATTTAGGGAAATAAAAATCTCTTACCATTGAAATTAGAAGTAATTCGCTAAATTCTTTTTTACAGAGACTTCATCAATGGAGCTGTTGTAGTTGTAAGACCCAAGCAAAGACAACCTTGTAAACAGTGGATGCTTGCATGTTTTTTGGCTGCAATTTTAGGATTCTTATCCTTAGCCCATGCAGTAGTCCTTACAGATGGATATTATAAAACCTGTGAACAATACAGAAGAAATATGGTTAAAACTCTTGGTTCCAGAGGTCGTGAACTTCAGGTAACTATTAAAGTCTATTAAAAAAAATTTCACAATTTATCTTCTAAGAAACTGAAAAATACCAATAAAAATTATTTATTACTGTAACAATATTCCCTAGGATGTGTTAAATATAATTAAATTAATCTTGCCCTGACGTTATTTTTATCAAACTTACAACTTTTAATACCTGCACGTATTAAAAGGATTTCTTAGTATATTCGTTGGGAATTTTGATTAGATGACTTACCATATTAGTAATAAATTAGTACATTCATATTCTTGTTGACAGGTGATTCACAATCGTCTTCCCTGTGGTGCAATTTTCGATTTTATGGACTATCTGACACCAGATGCAAATAATTGGAGGCGAGGAGACGAAATAAATACTGGCGTATCTCTTCAACTTGCAATAGCTTCCACTTGGTTAAATTTCTTCGCCTGGATTCTGATTTTCACGATCAATTTCATCATGGCAAAACGGACAGTAAACTCTTTAGGAGAAAAATTGTGTTGTTGCTTTTAGGGTTCCATTACATTATTCACCTAATTTCTTTAAACACAATTCAGTATTTAATATCTGTTAATTATTAATTAATTAAATTTAATCGTTGTACAAACATTTAAGATTCGAGACTGAGACATTCTATTATGATACATTTTATTTCAGCATTCTGTACTTTATACATAGATACAATCATATTTAGTTTATTTTATATACATCACATCACCTATTTATTATTGAAAAATATCTCACAAATCGTTATACACTTCTGGATAACGGTGCTGAAAAAAATAACTGTGCGGAAATAAAATTCTTTCTACGATTAAAATCGCATTTTCATGCGCACATATATATATATATATATATATATATATATATATGCCAGCGATAGAGAAAAAATTAATATATATATATATATATATATATTAATTTTTTCTCTATCGCTGTGTAATAATAGGGATAACAATAATACAATGTTAATTAATAAGTGTGTAAGTTACAGACGATTAGTTCAGTTTCGAATTTCAAAGCGAAAATAAAAATCAAATTTCGCTTCCGGTTCGAAACTGAAAGATCGTTTTGAAAAATGCTTTGTCGTCTCATATATGAGAAGTAAAGATTCGGTTCCTTTTTTCTCTTAAATGTAACAAAAAAAAAAGATAGAAGAGATTGTAAAAATACTATCTAGACTCACAAAAAATAACAAATACAAAAAGTGGGTCGAAATCTTCTCATTTGAAGTAGCACAAATGTAGGATTATTCAAAAAAGGGACGATCAATGAAAAATTATCTTAAAAATAACTAATACACGCGTTACAATAAATACAGGCAACAATTAATACCTTTGTAGCATTTTAACAATTTTGAACGACGCGAAACATTTTTTAATTACACTTATTACATTAAATACTGCGCGCTTTTCAATATTTTTTCTTCTAGAAATGTATGCTTTTTAAAAAAACGCTCGTACATACAATTTTTAATTAACAATGGAAAGTATTATGAATACTGCAATATTTGGCTACAGGCAGTGTCTAAAAACGAAAATCATCGGAGTAATCAAGCGTAAAAATAAGTCTAAAAAATATACCTCTAACGATAAAGGGAATGTATATCATTGTCGTTTTTTGAAATTATTAACGATTAACAGTTCAGGACATTCTCGAAATTGGGAAACTTCTTTCACATTACATTTTTCTGAAAATATTTTAAGATAAATTAAAATAAAAAAATAAATAAATTTTTTAAGGCTAATTTATAAAAATATTAAAAACTCTAATTATAAATTATTAAGACAATATGAAATACAATTGATGTGCAACTTTTTTTCTAATTTATAAAATTTCTTATTTGTTAAATTAAACAAAAGTTGAAGTAAAATCAATATTTTTCAGAAAAATGCGATTAATCTAGAAACAAATTTCCAGATTTTGGAGGCATATGGGTCGATAGCACCACAATTTCAAGAGACTAATAATTAAGCAAAACAAATGCAACCACTTTAATAAAGAAGTGCTCTAAAGTTGGATATTAAAATTCACAAAAATTGGTCTCTTCATTACAAATCGAAAGATCCTTACAAAATATACCAAATTTATGCAAAAAAAATTAGGTTTTCATATTTCTTATACTGATCTTACTGCTTTCACAACACCGTAAATAAGTACAGGTTTCGAGAATAACGCAAAATACAAGCCTGAAGATTAATGAATAATTTGATAAAGGAAGGCACCTAATCACATACTAACTAGTATCTACAATTATTTCAATTATCTCACATAAATATATGCTTACTCAAGTTTTACAATGTATACTCTTTCGTAGACTTGTTTAAGATATTGTCTCATTTTTACATCTCTCCTAAAATTTCCACGCGAATTCAATAAATCACTAGAGACACACTAGAACTTAATAACCGGTATTTTCGTCCTTTGATTATTGAAAATAAAATCTAAAGACCAAAATACCAGATCTGACAAGAAACTTCTGACTTCAATGAAACTTATGACTGTCAATGTAAATCTTAAATTGTTTTACGGACAATATAATTTTTTTGATACAATATATAGCCAAATAAAATGAAATGTATAATCAAATAAATTCTTCTACAGTGATTTCGGTTCGGTATTAGGACTGTTAATGATTCAGTCTTTCTTAATAAGGCGATTTGAATAAATTACTTCCCTCTAGAATTATTTTTAATTGCGAAGATTGCAAGCCATTATATTGTCTATAAAACTTGAATGAATTATTTTCTTAATCATTATTTCTTATATTATTTAATTTTTGAAGAAAATTTCTACAAATATGAAAAATAATAATTTGTAAAAATGATCAGATTAAAAAAATTCTTTGAAATTTTCAAAAATTTGTCATAAGGTTTCATTGAATTAAAGTAGACTTGTATAAATGCGTATGTTTCATCGAATACACTAAGTTTTATCTGCCTCGCAGTAGTTAGTCTTTCGGATTACGCTATTGGAAATTCGCGAATTTTGATCTGTACAAATGTATTGAAAATGCTTTAGCTGCAAAAATAGATGCTTGTATTTGCCTTTATAGACTCTTTCATATTTTGGTATCAAGCTGCCAAGTTTGGAGAACTTGGTTTACTAAAGAGAAAAATATCAGAGCTGTTCGACAAGGAATTTATCGCACTCGTCTTTCTCCTTAAATATAATAATAATCGTTTTCTTCCTTACTTATAAACGTTCTTGAAAGGCGAGAGCTAGCTTAAGAATTGAATACTTTTGCTAAATTTAACGAAATAAATATCTTAATATAATAGCTTATCTCGCATAGTGCACCATCTTTATTATATAAAATCACTCAATACTTTTTTCCATCTTATCTAGCCAGCCAGTCAATATTATACCTCGATTTCCTTATTGGCTAAATTGAAAAAGTCTAGTACCTAATAATACGAGGTCACTGGACTTTCACAAGGCTATTTTTTGTCGAGCATAATCATTTGTTTTCGCAGAGTGGGATTTCTGGCAATACAATCGAAGTTTTTACAAGCTTATCTGGAGATTCAGTTTCTTAAATTAAAAAGATCTAACTTCGAAGAAAGGATTTCGTTCTAATTGATGAAAGTTGAATATTCAAAATTATAAATAGTAGACACTGAGATATTCTTAAATTTATTTTAAAAGAAAAGAAAAAATTCTTTCATTAAATAAAATTTGGTTTCCCTATTCAGGAATTAGTCTTGCTCTACTTTCTAACTTTGAACATGATAAAAATATGTATTAAATCTCTGTCTACAATATTTCCGATTATAAAATAAAATATTATTGTCAATTCCTTTTTATGAAAATTTTGATTGAAGGAGTTAAAGTAATTAGCAAATTTTTTTAGAAATCACTTCCACGTTACATACTTTTCTAGAAAAGAGACATACTATAAAACTATTTCAGTTAGTAAACAAAATTTCAAGACTAGCAACAATCGCTTTTATCAAATTGTTCCTAGATTGTAAAAAATCCCTGTGTTATTCAGATTTAAGATATTTTTTATAAACGTATAATTTTTTTTACTAGTTTTAATTATTGTTCCCGACTTATATTTGAAATTGATAAAAAGAATTTTTATAAACAAGATTTGACTTGCAATAATCATTCAATGAAATATTGTTTTAATATAACTAGTCATTTTGCAAATAGCTGCTTATAGAATAAAAAAAGCTAGCTCTTAAAGTGTAAATATTATTTAAAAAAAAGCTGCCATATTAGGATTTCACGTAATCCAATAAACATCACTAAGAAATAAAAACTAATCTAATATTTTAAGTAATACAAAGGAAAATACTTTTACCAGCAATATTGATTTAAACTGAGACAAGCTGCCATTTTCAGTAAAATGATGCTCTAAAAAAATAGAAAAAAGTAGAAACCAGGGTTTCTAATAATTGAAACGCTCAAAAATTCATAAAAAATGAACGAAATCCTCTTGTCTTCAAATCGTCTATTAAAGGAGGGTGTATCGAATAATTTAGAATAGGATTTTATATCATGTCACAAAAATCCCCTATCCAGAGTCCAAAAATCTACAAAAGCTTTAGATTAAAATAAAAACGAATTTTAAAGATGAAAGATTTAAAACTTGAACTTAGTACATTTACTTCCAGATAAAACACTTGCGTACCTTCGAACAACCTTATCCAGTTTCCCACTAACGTGTCCTCAAGTGAAGGGATTGCTTCTTCTCTTCAAAGATCCGAATCTCTTTTCCGGTTCCCTGATAACTTCAAAAGGCCCCACTGTCGTTCCCGAATGTCTCTCATCATTTTCATCACTCGGAAAATCCTCAAAACTCATATTACTAACTCCAGCCGCTACCGCTGGACTCTTCTTCGGTGTCTTCTTATAACTTGACCCTTTGCTCTTATGTAAAATCTTCACCGGCAAGACATTAATAGTGTCGCTTCGATTCTCATTAATCAAATGATACTTGGACTTATCAGCTTTCGATTTATCCTTCTTGTTTTTGGGGGAATCATCCATGACTAGTGGTTCTGGAGACATCGGCGAAACAATATCCGAATTCATTTCCGGCCTCGAGACGCTATTCGTCGCCTGAATCGTAATTCTCGTTGCGTGTTCAGCTTGTCTACAATAATCCGAATGAATCTGAACAGATCTAATTGAATGTCCGGACTGAGCACTTGTTGATAAAATTGAAGAGAGGGCCTTATCAACAAATGTTGGTGATTGGGAAAGAGGTAAAGAAGTTGGTCTTTCTTGAAGACTCATATTTAAAGTCGTAATCTCATCAAAAGGAATCGATCCAAAGAGATCTTTCGATTCTGAATCAATAGTTCCAGATTTTACAGTCACAACTCCAAATTTTGAAGCTGATGTGACTGGATTGCACCTGGAAAAATCGTTCTGGTAGTGAGGAGTCGAGTTTGAATAATCAGGATACAAAGGAAGCTGATTTGACATCATTTGAGATGCATTAGACATTATTGGAGTTGGATTAGTC
Organism: Synergus itoensis; assembly: GCA_904066005.1. Classification (NCBI taxonomy): domain Eukaryota; kingdom Metazoa; phylum Arthropoda; class Insecta; order Hymenoptera; family Cynipidae; genus Synergus; species Synergus itoensis. Next base: position 2,851,329 of record CAJFCP010000074.1, on the reverse strand, counting down.
ATCATTGGAGTTGGATTAGATATCATTGGAATTGGATTAGACATAATTGGGGCTGCATTAATCCTCTGCAAACCTTCTTTCGGAGCAACAAAGGGATCAACCTCTCTAAAAGTAAAACCACTCGAATTAAAAGGCGAGGATCCAAAAAGATCCTTCTGATTATTCTCCTCCTGGGAGTTGTCTTCCATTTTGAGTATTGGTAAAGCAAAATTATTGTAATTACTCTTAAGCTGGTCAACAGCGTTTGAGATCCTTGAAGGCACGAAACTATAATTTGGATCTGCCTCGTCATCAATATCTACCAGTGTTCCGGAAATTATTGGAGAACTGGCAATTGGCGTTACAAGATTAGAATTATGTGGCGAATTTGTGATGCTTTGTTCTGTGTTTTTAGAGCTTTCACGACTGCAGCTGCTTTTTCTTGAACTACTGGACCTGGGGAAAGGCGCTAGGGCGAAGACGTCCTCATCCGCTTTCCAGATTCCATTCTTCAGAGATTTTAGATTTCCCCCATCGTCTGAAGAACTATCGTTATTTATCAGAGGTTTGACTCTGTATTGATGACCAACAAAAGGATCGCCGTGAGTTTGTTCAGGCTTTGCTTCGGGGTCGAGCTCATCATCTAGAAGAAGAGGTTTTTCGCCATATTGATGTCCCACAACAGGATCTGACCCAATCGTGGGGAGTTGTTGTTCTCGATTATGTCTACGGTGTTTTTTTAATCTATGGTCGTCCTCATGAGTGGCAACAGATTCGCATTCAGCATGATAAGCAGAACTTCCACAGGTTCTAACGCTTTCGGAAATAGTCTCGTCGATTTTTTCCCGGTCATCTTCATTGTCTCCGTTGCAATCCTCGTCGTTCATGGCCTTCAAGTCGGAAGCGGAACCGATGGAATCGTCGGATTCATATTCGACAGGGGTGTTGTTTATGTCTTGAGAAGTTTCCTTTCTTCTACGACTGAGAACGGCTTTCATGCGTCGTCTTTTTTTCTTGGTGCGGTCTTCGGTTCTTTGAGCGATTTCCTTGTCGCTATCGCTGGAAACTTCGTCGGCATTGAAAGCCAGCTTTTCGTATTTCGAACGATCCTCGATCGGGGCTTTTATGAAGGGAGGAGATACGGGACTAGATTCTGCTAATAGGGACGCCTCGTCGTCGATTCCTGCACTCTCAGCTTCCGGACTCCACTGGGTGAAGATCTTAACTCGTGGCTCGTCAACTGCTCCTGCACAACAAACAATTGATTTTTTTAATTCTGGGTTAAAAGTGGACTTTAGTTTCAGATTTAGTTTTAAAATCAGAAACTTTAAAAAGTTTTGTCTTTTGAAATAGCATCTATATTTTTATATTAAGGAAGCGAAATTTCTTAAAGACTCGAAATTAACTGAATGAGTTAGTAGCCGATGAAAGATCAATGAACATCAGAAGAAAACATTGATAGCATTTGTACTTACCTAACCAGTATAAAAACCTAACCAGTGCAATAATTTTCACTGCGAATCATAGAAATGAGTGCTCAAAATAGAAGACAAATTCTCTCTTGCACTAATCGACCCATTGCCAGTTTAAGAAATTATAAACAGAATCTAAAGTAACAGAATATATGCAATAAGATAGAAATAACAACACAATTAAACCTAGAGGACAGGAGGTGTCTGATTAGGTCTGTTGCAGTATCGATGTAATGTAGAAAAAAAAGCGTAATATAAGTTTCGAAAATTTCTATATACACTCAGACATGTCACAAGATTATCGCTAATTTCTCAAAAAAAAACTATTTATAGCTAATGTTAGTACCGCCACCACCTCGTCTGGAACAGTCCTAATCAGATTTTGGAGGGTTAAGGATTTTCAAAACAACGCAGTAATCCCCTTAATTAAAAATAAAAAACCTTCTATTTTAAAATATAACTCGAATTGAAACACAAAATTGTTTCTCAAAAATTGAAACAAAAATAAAAATTGAACTCCGCAAGGATTGCTGCGTTTTGAAATTTCCGTGAGCAGAAAAAACAAGACTTTGTATGCTAATATAGATATTTATTGCTGTAACATCATTTATTGTAATACACAGCAATATACGAAATTTTCAGCCCATCGCATTACTCATAATATTCTGTAAAACAACAACTTTTTCGCGTATTCTCTTTCTCTTTTTGCACTTTATACAACGATTTGAAGAAGAAATAAGCATGCTTCGTCCACTGGTTTTTAGAGACTCTAAGATACTCGCATTGAATAATTTCTTTTTCGATTAATCTTATCTTCAGGGATAATATATAATGTTATTTATATTATAGACATCGGATCTGGGAATCAATGCGGGACGAGGATAATCAAGTTCTGTAGATGATTAGACTGACATTAGATTAGGAATTTTAAGCCTCCCAAACTCATTAGGGTGTTCCAGACAGTGGACAGACAGATTAATTTTTTCTTAAGATTGTTCGTTTCACCGAGAAGTTTTTTTTTACATTCCACTGACTCTTACTTACTTTTAAAGTCACTGAAAGCTTCTTAGAGACGATTGACTTTTTTTTAATTATTAAGGTGCCAATTAACATTAGTGCCATTGCAATTAGAATTAGATATTTACAGAATTATTGAAAGAAGCAAACAGCCAGCATTCTCTCAACTCACATCTCCAAATAAACTTCATTTTATCTTCTTTCCTTTGAATTCCATTCATTGCAAATTATTCCGACATATTATATACAAACATTTATCATTAAATTGTAAAAATAACACGTGTTTTAAGCAATAATCAATTTTGATCTGCATAAAATAATGAAAAAACTGTTGAGCAACTAATAAAGATATAATCATAGTATGTATTTTTCTGTGCAGAAAGAAATATAAAATTATTGCAAACTACATTTCTGAATTCTTTTCTATTATTTGCGAATGTTGCAACATATTTTACTTAACAATCTTTAATTTAATTTTGTCCCCAAGTGATTAGAAATCAAAGAGAAATTTTAGATTGCAATTTTTTTTACAACGAAAACCTGAACAATCCACTGAGAAGTAAAATTTAAATTTATTTTTAAAAAAAATTTTGTTATTTTGCAAAGGTTTTGTTGTAAAATTTCAAGTAGTAGAAATTCCCGTAATTTTATATAAACCATGATAAGTCATCATGCACATCACATTTACGGAAAAAGTCAACCATTTTCAAGAAAAATAGATTCGATTTCCCGAAAGTCATGCTGATACATTCACAATTACAAAAGATCACACATCAATAAGTACAGTACTACTTTAGAATGGTAGATAAACACGAAAAATGTAGCATTATTTCATTGAAATTGAGAACTAGCTTTCATATTTAATCTAAGAATTTATATATCAATATTCATTATATTCATAAATGTGCATTTAGGTCGGATAAATAAATATATTCATATATAAAAAATCAATTAAAAATTGAAAAAACGAGGTTCCATTTTGTGATTATAATTTATTTAAATTAGAAAATATATACTGAGTGATTTTTGAAATGAGAAGTTCAAATTTCTATTCACTTAAGACAAGAAAACATTAACCAATATTAATTAAATATATTTGCTTTCTTTTTAAACTAGCGTTTCGAATTTTATAATAAAATTTCCAGACAAAAAATATTCATCTAAACCGTTTTTATATTTTTTTATCCGATCGCGTGCATAAAAGTCCTCGCAAAGTTGAAAAATTGATGTGTTCAATCAAGAAAAGTTCGAAAGAAAGCTTTGCGAAGAGAAATTTAAAATGAAAAACTGATCGTGTCATCGGTGATTGTGCTTCCAGAAAAATCAAGTAGAAAAGCTGAGCTTAAATTGTATTTAAAAGTTGTCCAACTTTACAGTAACATGTTTTGTATTCTATAGTTTTATCTATCAAGAATATTTAGTTTATTTACACTAAGCGCATTTTGCGCACCGACGTGTATATGCCTGAGTAATAGAGTTAGAGAATTCTGGTCGCTTAAAATTTAAGTCAAGTATTCTGTTATTCAAGTAATCAATTATTCAATTTATAGCATAATTAAATCTATAATATATCTCACACCATACTTATTAACACAGAATATCTCAGCGCACCACTCCTTCCATTTAATTTCTCACACTTAGCACATAATTCCATCTCTCCAGTCAAGCCTGAGACTATTTACAATAACCAATCCTCTTCGCATTTGTTGGATTTAGTAACTCATATCACTTGTTTTGCGTCGATAATGTCTTTCAAGAATCAAGTTATAGATTAATTACAACTGCAATTTAGTGATTCTATATATTATGCATAACTTGGATTTTTAAATTCGATGTGCTAGTATGGTTAGCGCAGTAAACTGCCATAACAGGTGGAAACTTATATTTTATAGAATGAATCCTTTCTAAGGGATAATTGAGCATAAAAGTAACTGAGCAAAATTTAATCACAGAAATATTCTCAAAACTCAAAATATTTGATCCATTAGTGTCAATTCATCAACAATTTACAATATTGTTTTCTTAATTACAATCTCTTAGTGTTTTCTCAGAGTTGAAACCGGCTTTTTATCTCAAAGCGCAGACTCTTAGAATTTTATATTCTAGTATTCAGTTTAAATTCTTTGATTAATTTTTTATGTTCCCTAGCAATCATTTACGGTTTTAGTTTAACATAACATTTACTTAAGTTTTTCGTTTCATTGTATAATTATCTAATTTGTTCATAATAAAGCTTTAATTATTATTTTTGGTCTCGTTTTGCAGCCACCCTAAATTTAGAAATACAATTAGTTCTGACAGTTTAAATATGATGCTTTCCATTTTTAAAAGCATTAAACTTTTAAATATATTTACCAATTAACTCTGAATACATTTTGTCTGGTACAGTCGGCACTTTGAACTTTCTACTTACTCAAGAATGCTTGACTTGAAAAATATCTTATCCAAAAATCAAAAAATAAAGCAAAAGGCAAAGATCTTTCGAAAAGAAAAAAAAAACAAACTTAAATTTCCAACTCGGAAACTAAGTATTAGAATAATCGTCGACAATTCTGTCCTACATCTATAATTACACTTATAAACTTATTTTGACACAGTGTTAGACATAATATGTATTTTTATGGCTGTAAATGTAAATTATGTATATGTAGTTAAAAATCTAAAGACTAGAATTTCATGAAATCTAAATCATTTTGAAAGATCATATAACGATCATATTTCTATTTCGTAAAGATAAAATTTCGGAGAAACAAACAGTATACGTCCATTAATTTAATGCATTATCAATGCATAATTCATTAAAATGAATGATCATCACTATCAAGAAATATCTTTGGTTAATTTTCAAGTTAGAGAAAATTTTTAAGAAAAGTATCAATTAGTTGCTTCGTTAAAGAAAAATTTCTTTAAAATCCTGAGACCGAGTCTTTTTTAACCAGTGGAATGACTAAAGGTCTAAAATTATCTTTTTTTTTTACAGCTAGAAACCAAAAACGATAAACTATCATCTCTCAAATCGAAACATATTAATACTCAATTAATAAGGTACCTTTTTAAACTCTGTTGCTGATGAACCACTTACTGAATAGAAAAACCACTTAGGTTTATTTTAAATTCTTGAAAACCTTTTCAATTCAAAATACGGGTGAAAAAGATAGACTCTTTGCTTTTAAGGGCCTAGATTTTGACTTTCTAGCCTATCATTATTTGCATTGCTCATGAAGCAACGAAGGTTAGGCGCATACCCTGATTAAGTCTCCGGAAATCTTTTAAATGGTTATTTCTTGTAGCGCTTAGCAACTCAAAGAAAAAGAGAGAAGAGTATATGAAGTAGAGAGTAAAATAAAAATCTCATGCATTACCTCCAGCGATTGCCGTTGCCTTTGATCCCAGTTTGTTCTTTTTGCTAGCTGAAATGCGAAAAGTAAGAAAAAAAATTAGTACCTAATCAATTAGAAATTTCCAAGTATTGAAGTTGAAAGGTATTTAATTTTCAAGATAATACTTCTTTTTTATACTCACTAGGTAAGCTGAATGGAGCCGATTCGAAAGGGTCCTCTGGCACTTCCGTGTAAGACATTACTAAGCTTTCTCGGCTTTTTACACCACCGATACTGCTGTTACTTCCTCTTCTAATTTTATCGAACTCAGCACCAAAAATATGATCCTCTGTAAGTTGACTAAAGGGTTGAGCATCTTCAAAAGGATTCCAGGCTGCCACATCTGCACTTAGTGACCGACTTTCCATTCCTGCTACACTTGAAAGTTCACCCTAAAGGTAAACATATTTATGCAAAAATAATTGTCAAATCTTCATTGATATTGTATTCAATATTGAAATCTTAAATTGCTATCCAATAGTTCCAACTTAGCAGAGCTGTTATGGCTAAACCTCAGGCGTATAATATCTAAGGTTATTATGAATTTTAGTAGACTCTAAGTATCTAGTATCTACATACATTCTAAACTTCTACTGATCTATCTACATTCTAGGGATGAATCTAGATTCTAAGTGCAGTGCGTAAATGGATAAATAAACGGAATAACTCTTTTTGACAAGAATTTAAATAAAATCCTCTCTTTAAATTAAATAATTACATAATCTACACATAAATTGTCAATTAATTATTCCATACTGTTTAGAAGTATGTATTTGGAAATACTATTCTCAAAATCTTGCATTGATTTTATTGTGTTTAAGAATAAATTTATCTTTTATGATTTTAAGTGTTATCTATATAGGTATGATTTAAGTGCTATCTATTCTTATCTTGAACCTATGTATTGGGTTGGCAAGAAAGTCTATCGTTTTCATAGTTTTATTTCACAATGCTTTCTACAAAATTACAATGAATACTTATATATAATAATTTGATAATTATATGCATTCTCTTTGTATATTATTGTATACAAAGATGGTGCATACATCATTGATTAGTGTTCATTGTAATTCGGAAAGCATTGCGAAATAAAACTATGAAAACGATAAAGACTTTATAGCCGACCCAATATATCCAATTTTGAAGGAATACTCTTTTAAATAATAGAGGTTGTCACTGAAATCCAATTAAAAAATTAATCAAATGGAACAAAAGAAAAATGGTGCGCTTTATTACTTACAACACGTACATGCGACGCACTAGCACCAATGCCAGGCTTTATTTCAGTTGGAACCTCAGGAGTTGAACAATCATCCGGTCTAGGTTTAACCGAAGCTTCGTAAGGTGCCAGAAATTGCGAGGTTTCATTTGCAAACACTCTGCGAAAATTATAAAAATAACATAAACAATTTAATTTTTAATTTCATAATTTTTAATATATTTTATTTTAGATTTAATTCATTAAATTGAAAAGAAATATTGCTTGATAAACGTACTTATTGAATGCACTTGTATCGCTGACATTCCTTCTGTGCCTGGAAGAAGCCAAGGTCGGACTTTCAGGTGGTGAACTACTTGAACTAATATTCTGACTCAAGCTTTCGGTTTTAGCCGATACAGGCTTTGGTAAAACAGAAGGTGCCATCGTCGATGTTAGTTTATTCGGCGTTAATTTCGGTGGCAACTGAGGAGTTCCTAGCTTTGAAGTTGGAACAGAATTCGTCGGATTTGTCAGAGAAATTTTCGTTATTCCTGGCTTCGGTGCTACGGGAGGTGGAATTTTTGCTGGAGGCAGCATCGAGCGGGCATCGTCTTTAAATGGATCTGGATAACCTGAGAAATATTAACACGCGGATTCAAGATCTGGATTGGAGAGATAATTAAATAAGATTAGAAATATAATTTTTAAAACTTTCATTTTCTCATTTCGAATTTTATCAGAAATTAGTCGCTTTGAATATCTCAAAATTCTACCAAATTTGAAAAATTATCAAATTTTCAAAGCCTTGAACAGAATTTCATTAATCAAAACAAATTAAACTTTGTTTTATTTACCTGAGGAAGGGAAGAGAGCCTCAAGATTGTCGTCAATGGCCTTTCCCTCAAGAGGTTTTGCATCAAAATAGAAGGCATTCTTATCTTGGACCGTCACTGGAGATTGTTGTGTTAAAGGCGAATGACTGATCAGCGGACTGTGCGATTGACTAAATGGTTGCATCTGAGTCTGACCAAAAGGAATATTTTGACTCGGAGAAACGAGATGAGGCGAGACTTGCGAAAAGGACGATTGCAGTGATTGCTGCGTGTTTACAGGAATATTCTGAATATTCTGCACAGTCTGAGAAAGATACGCCTGGGGAGCATTAATCGGTGTGATCTGTTGATTAATATGAACGTACGAGACAGAATTTCCTTGAGCTGGTAATTGGTTTCCCTGACCAGAAATTTGAGCCACGATTTGTCCACTTAGACTTATCGGACCTGTTGCAACGCCTTGACCCTTTGGTCTTTGCCTTGGAGTGACTGAGGTTCCTTCCACTGTTGTCACTGGAGTCGGTTTTGCGATTTTTATGGAGGAGGAACGCTTCACACTTTCAGATTCCATCGGCGGATAGGGTAAACTTTCTACCGTAGGAGTTGGTACTTTCTACGAGAATAAATATTTTGTTGGTAAATAAATAAATAATAAATAAATACAATTATATACTTTGAGGACCACTTACATGTAAATTTTGAACCGGACATTCCTTGCCTTGGATTTGGAAGGCGATTACCGAAACCTGATAAATATCGGGTCGTAGATCTGGGTCGGGTTCCAACATGTAGCGAATTAAAGAATGAAGCGCCTTGCTGTATCTGAAAAAATAAAGAAAATTAGGCTGTGTACAGTCGCTAACTCAAGAGCAATAATTCTCTACATATTAAAATATTTAATAGGGAAAAATTTAAAAAAAAAAAAAAAGAAAAGATTATAACGAACCTCGAATTATCGGGAATTGTGAAATTTCCCGATTGTATGGCGAGTGTGCTTTCGCCGAAAGGTAGTGCAAAAAAGCACAGCTTATAGAGCAAACAGCCTAGTGCCTGCAAAAAAAATTTTTGGGTGTTTCAATAGAGGGCGTAAAACAATTCAATTTGAATTACTTGTATTGAATAATTACCCAAATATCAGCCTTGACAGTAATAGCCTTTCCACAATACATATCTACCATTTCCGGGGCTCGATAACTTAACGTAGTGTATTTTTTAATTTCTTCTTCTACTACAGACGCCCCTTGGACACTGGGATTCAGGATTTTTCCAGTCGCGGAGCCAAAATCACACAAAACGTAATTTCCCGAATCGGCTAGTAATATATTTTCCACCTACAAGAATCATTTAAAATCAGAAATAAGATCTTTTATAAATCATCAAGGTTTTTCGTGAGATTTTCAGTGCATTTAAGTTTATGAAGAAACCTGACCTTGAGATCTCTGTGCACGATAGGCGTCTGACAATGATGTAATCGAGACACTGCCTCGCAAACATCACAAAATATTTGAAGAACTTCTGGTTCAGTAAATCCAGTTTGTAACCTAAGAACAGAGTTATTATATTATTTATTTCAGTATTTTCAAAAGTTCTAGAGTATGTAAATCCAAAAACTTTCGATTTCAGAAGCAGTGAAGTTTAAAAAATTTTTAATCTAAAGTTTTATAATTAAAAATTGTCCGCATTTGAAATAGATCAAATTTAAATGAGATATAAAATTATATAAGACCTGCTATTCATCATTTGGAGAACTTGAGATTTGCAATACGGCATCAGGAGCAAAAGCTCGTGAACTCCACCCCCCGTATGAGTAATACTGCTGTCCACATATCCTATGATGTTCTTGTGACCACTCAGGTTACTCTACAAAAATATAAAGAGATTCAAATTTTACATTCTGAGAAAATTCTTCAATGTCAAATATTAAATTCTTTAGAATAATTTATTAATTATTACTTACCGCTATTTGTATTTCTCTCTTACAAACATTGAGATCGTGTTCATTGTTGACGTACATACGTTTAAGAGCATATCGACCGCCTGAGGATTTGACTAGGAAGACTACAGCGAATCCACCTAAAAGTATCAAAATATTATATTGATATCAACTTAAAGATAACCATTTATTTTTAAATTTATACTTCTAAGTGTTTTTTTAATTTTGAAAGACTGAACTTGACCTTTTCAATTTTGCAGGGTTCATTTTATTTATCCATCATTCTTAGAAAAAAAATATTAATTTTGTTTTTTATCCGAAATTTGAGAAAAATTTAAATTACTCTTGAAATTGTGCCACATTTAGTGAGAAAAACTTGGAAAACTTTCACCAGAAGTGGTCTGAGTGATCATCCTTAGAGTATATTTACCTTAAGAACAGCCAAACTTTCTAATTATCATTAATACTCGATTCAATAGGCGATAACAACATAAAATCATCTTGTAAATAGAAAAAAAAACATCAATAGATCGAATAGAATAGATCGATATTTAAAAATTCTTATCCGCTTATAGATAAAAATCTGTAAATGTAAAACTAGTTCTTTTACCTGACGAGACTAAGCGCGCATATTTTATCTTTAGACACCCAAGAAGTGAGCTTTAAGGGGACACGTGGGGTTAGCCGAAATCCACGTAATCTTTTTAGAATAGGGAGATAAAATTTATTTTGATGGCAGTGTTTTATCAGAATATTAATATTTTTCTGTATTTTTCTAAAATAGAATTGGTCACGCAAAGGTAAGAAGTATGTCAAATGATAAGACAAGAGCCAGTTGTAATAGAGATTAAGATAAAGAAATCACTTCTGGGCTGGTGTATAAAAAAAAGTTGCAGTACAATTCACTTCGATTGGAAACAATCATCATTGCTTCTTATTAACTCACTGGCTCGATTAACTGTATTAGCCTTGTGCCTTGTGTCACTTCGTGACTCTAGACTTCATCATTATTATCATGTATTATACATAAGACTTGAATTTTCATATAATAGAATTAACAAAACAATTCGGAAAATGCGGTAGGCTCGAAATAACAGTTATCAAAGTTAATTTAATTATTGACTTTGATTTCGTCAGTTTGAACAAGCAATATTTTTATATTATGAATTACATGATATGCTAAAATTGCATTAAGTAGTGACAATTGGGTTATTCATATGGGGAAAAGCCTGATACATTCTTCCTCTAAAAGCATTATTTTTCGATAAAAATTAGATTATTAAGGGTATAGCAAAAAACTGCCACGAAAAAGGGAAGTTTGTACTAAAACGAGGCTATTTATCTCCGTCTATACTAAATGGAGGTAAGTGGCCTAGTTTTAGCAAAAAAGATTTTTATTGCGAGTGTAAATTTAATGAAACTAAATGTGCTCGTATGTCAATTATCACAATCTCTTAATCAGAAAAGAAGTAACTGTCAACTTACATTTTTTAGTTTAAATTTATGTACACAAATGCTACAAATAAATCAAATAAATCATGGAAAGTGAAAAGATAACATAAAAAATATAAGTGCTCTGAAAACGAACTTTCTTTAACACCGAATTTCCTCACACATTCAACTTTTTACATTCTCATCAGAGAATGTATTATTTAAGATCAAATTATCAATATTATTATAAAAATTATTCAATTAAACAATCATAAACATTCTACTCATTCAAAAATATATTCAACCTGCAGAGCTACATTGAATAAAACGCAATAAAAAAGTTTCTAAATTATTTTTCCAAATTCACGAAAACCGACCAAATCAGGCGATTCAGAAGCAAAAGGTTGAAAAAGTGCTCCAGAAAATAATTTATTAAATTAATTTTTCAAGGTTTAATCCGAATACACCTGGAAATCATACTTTTTTCATAAGGGATTAAATTTTGGAGTAGAGTAATAAATATTGGGAAAAGGTGGCGGATAGGGTCAGTTGACGTTTATTTAATAACGGAAAAGATGTTTCAGGATCAAACATCAAAGATGGTCGAGGGACGTGGGAGGGAAAGTGGGGAAAAAAGGGAGAATATAAGAGAAATTTGCAGAAAGCACTGTACCTTCTGCAAGGACTTCCTCGACGGTGACGGTATGTCGCCCAACAACGAATACCTTTCCTAAATAACCACTGGGTTCCTTCGACGTGTTGTCGATCTTCGAGAAAAGTTTCTTCATTTTGGCACACGTCGTCGGCCCTCCCAATACCGAACTGGCTTGACATAAGGCCTCCTCGCCCGGTTTTGACCGCGTGATGTGCGACTGATCGATTCAAGAAGATTCGAATCAGCGACCTAGAGTTTTCTCTGCAACGCGGACCGCAGTTTCCGTAGAAATTGCGTTTAAACACAACCAAGAGAAATCAATCGTATCATGATAACAGAAAAATATCAGCCAGCCGACATTTTCAGGCTGTCCATACTGCCGCACAAAGCGCAGGCGCCGTCCAGTGGCCCCAACTGGAGCCCCGTACTCTACTGCGCAAGCGTTGCACTCGGTATCTGATTGGTTGCTATTCGCGCGTAATTTGAAATGCATAATATTTTTTAACATTTCAAATTGCGCGCGAATAGTAACCAATCAGGTATCGATTGAGACGCATGCGCAGTAGAGTACGGGGCTCGAGTTTGGGACCACTGGCGCCGTCTTGAGGTTTGAGGAAACTCCACCGGAAACATATGTGCGCGATTTCCGTTCTAATGTCAAAAGCATCAAAATCTGTTCGGCGCTTCGGCGATCATCAATTTCAAATGTTATTGGGTGGTTAGATTGTTTTATATGATGATTGTTATTATATTGAGTGATGAAAGTGATGAATGCATTCTTTTATAAAGTGCTGGAGAAAAACGAACAGAAAGAGATAATGTTTTGAATCCTAAACACTTTTTGAGGTTAGGTTAGTATCATTTAATTTAGTAACTTTTATAATAATTTCATAATTTTTTAGATTAGCAGGTTTTTTGTAAAAGAAAATATAAGTAATTAGAAGCTTGTAGATACTGAGTTTTGATAATTTAATGAGTAAGTTTTATGGTGAGTTTATAAATGTTTTTTTTAATTTGATTTATGCGTCAACTTGTTTATAGTATTATTTATATTTGTTGATTTATTTATATATAGTAATATTTATAAAATATTTATTACAAAATTTTATTAATGTTTTTTATAAAGATAAAAAGGCCGGCATTTTTAAAAAAATTCTGCTAGTGAGTTTAGTATTATAATCTCGCCATATTTTCAATTTATTTATTTCCTTCTTCAGGGTTTCCATCATGAGTGATACAGAGGATCAGCTTATCCTCGAGGATATCCGAGCATTGGAAGATGCTTTATCCCGGACAAGTGCACCACGCCCTATACATGAAAATTCGCTCAAAAAAGAAATTATACCTTCCAACGATCGACCTTCGCAAGAAGTCAAAATCCATGCAATAAATCATTGTCCAACCTCCGAATCTGTTCCAGACAATAACGAAGAATGCAGCGAAACCCCCATTGAAGAGACTACCAATTCTCTCAATGCATTAGAACTTAATCGAAAGCTAATTGAACATCTGCTCGCTACTCGCAACGAAGTCGCTGCAATTCTCGATGAATGTAAAAGAAAAAGGGGAGATGTCAACGCAAGAATTAAACAGCGTTTAAGAGTGCAACCAACTAAAAGAGTTTTATCTTCACATGCTGGCATGCCTTACTTCAAGGATAAAAATTTTTTCATGGCTCCTGAAAATGAGGACACGAAATTAAAAAAAGCTAGATGCGAATTGCAAATAAACAACCTTCGACGTGTCACTCGCTGGACAGTAAAAGATAAAGAGACTCTTCTGAAAGCTATTTACCACGAAGTGCTCTCCAATTTGAAGAATATTGATGAAAAAGAAATGGATTCGGTTGAAAAAATGACTTTGAGGAAGACTCACTCTTTGCCAACTTTTGTTATAAATGCCATTGGACATCTAGGGGAGAGAGAATTTGATTGGATGAAGATTGCTGTGACAGACTTTCAAAATAAACATTCTCCAGAAGAATGTCGCGTTATGTGGAACGTTTTTTTGCATCCGGATATCAATAAGTTCAAGTGGAAAAATAAAGAGCTGTCTAATTTGCATAATCTTGCCAAAAACTATAAATATCAAAACTGGTCTATGATTGCCACGGATTTAGGTTTGTATTCTTTTATTTCATGTATCAAGAAGTTTCAAGTTTCGTTTCTATATCTATTTTCTATGCTTTCTTTTGAATTGCAGGTACTCAGAGAAGCGGCTACCAATGTTTTGTGAAATACAACACCACCAAAAAGTCTCAGGTCAATGAAAAACCGTGGGTTAAAAAGGAGGATAGAAAGCTCATGCACCTTGTGAACAAATTCAAAATCGGCGACTTCATCAACTGGGGAGACGTCGCAAGCTGTATGGAAAACCGTACCAAACAGCAAATTTACTTTCGTTGGATGTATAGTCTCGCCCCTCACATAAAAAAGGGCAGATTCACAGATGAGGAAGACAAGCTTCTAATAGACGCTGTTGATAAGTATGGTACTAATTTTAAAAAAATATCTACCCTCGTCCTACCAGCTAGGACTTCCGCCCAGCTCAGCGATCACTACAACACCATCGCCAACAAGGACCCAAACATCTGGACCCTCCAACAAGACACACATCTTGTCGAATTGTATAACGAACACGGAAACAACTGGGCCAAGATATCAACTTTATTTGAAGGCAAAAGCAGAGTTCAACTTCGTCATCGATATTCCTCCATCCTTCGATATCAAAAAAGAGGAATTCCACTCAATGAAATTCCTCGGAATTATTTTCAAAACAAATTAATAAAGCAATCTCTCATATTTCATAAAGTGCCGAGAAACATTAATCAAAATCAACCTCAGAAAATTAACGAGGTAGACAAGGAAATAATCGAGTATTTTTACAAACTCAATGCTGTTCCTTCCAAAGTCGGTCGTAGGCAAAAGTTTTATCATCCAAATGAACTTGAACTTATCACCAAGAAAATGTACAACATTCTTGAACTGTTACATGCAAAACTGAATATTCCCTACGATTTAGACGAATACGATTGTCTGTCTGAGAAAGACAAGCAGCTTTTACATTCGCTGAAACATCTTCCTCAAAATGCAGTGGATGGATCATTTTCCAGACATGTGGAGCAAATGCGAGTTACTATGTTTGGTCCTGATCAACAAGAAGAGAATCATTTTGTACCGCCTTTGCCTTTTGGGACTCTTTCGAAAGGGGATAAAATTCATCAAATGATAGACTACAGTATCTTCATCGACCAGAAGTTTTTTCAAGAACGAGAAATGATCATCAAAACACCTTACAATATCATCGAACCAATCGGTGAAGATATGAATTATGAATTTGACAAACTTGGCGAGCTGCTTACCAGAAAAAATTATAAATTCGAGAATCAACTTATAAATAGTATTTATGTATTGACGCCTGATGAATTGGGAAGGAGGGAAATGGCAAATCGAAACAAGGCTCTACGGAGTTATTATTTACCAAGTACCTCGAGTGTTTCAAATTCAGATGTCATTGTCCTAGGCAATTATAAAAATTACCCTATCAGTAATGATTACGAAATAAATCAATTCCCTTCGATGAAACCAAATTTTTGGACGTTACGTGGCTATCAAAAAATTCTCGATGCCATCAAAGAAATAAATCCGGATGATAATGTGATCGATTGTCTGGTACCTAAGACGAAAATGAACGACAGTGGAAAACATGCTTTAGAAATGCTGAGAATGCGGTTGATTCAATTATTTAAGTACCCTATTATTATGTCACAAGTCATACCGCCGGAGTTTTTCCAAGAAGCACAAGAAACTTTCAACCAGGGAGCTAAAAGGAAAAGTGAATCTACAAACGCTAGTAAATCTGGGAAAAGACAAAAAATTCAAGAGGATGATACATAAGGAGTATTTGAGTCTTCGATTATTTTTATATACTGATTCTGTTTTTACAAATTAATTTGCTTGCTCTTTATTATTACACTTTCAGACATAGCTAAGACTGTTTACCCGCAAATTTTCATTTTTTAGTGAGGCTAACGATTCTTGATTTTTTTACTTTTCGTTTATAATAATAATTAGTAATAATAATTAGTTCTTTTTTTTTGTATAAAAAAAAAAGCATAATGAAGTTTTTTATTTAGTGTAAGTAATTTATTTAGAATGTATGAGATATCAAAAGAAAATATATCAGTTTCTTACTTTGGATAAGAAGAAGATAAGAAGTCGAAATCCATTCAATTTTCCAACTTCCGAATCTGTTCCAGTCAATAATTGACCAAGGATGACACATTTTTGCTTCAATTCTACTTCAATCGGCGTGATTCACCTTCTGTGTGAAGAATGCCCCTGCAACACTCGCAGACTGCATTCTTTTCCGATTAATGCGAGTTTCACATTTCATAGTTCTTTTTCCTAAACAATTAAATGAATAAAATGTTAAAAAAACAGTTATTTGTTCAATTTTCATGACACAAAAAATTTGTCAACCTTATTTTACATAAAAATCCCTATTAAAAAATCGGAATTTAGATCTACATATTTTTAAGTAACATATATTTTATAAATTGAAATACAATTCTTTAAATTATGCTTATTGGTTAAAATCGAATTACGGGAAGGAGGAACATTGTAAGAAGTCATAAAAAAAAAAAGAAATCAACAATTGTTGAATAATCTTATATTAACAATAATTGCAGAAAAGCGATAAGAACTTATAGACCATTTATCGCACAGCATATCCTAATTTTCTTTTTTACATCATATTATACATTCACAGATACAAATTCATTTATAACAATCCACTCATCACTCAGTTTTCGTCCATGCATTCTCATTTACTCTTTCTATACAACTTCAAGTTTCATTAGCGATACCGACTCGATCTTAATATAATACATTCGTTTCCCTGAAACCAGGAAACTCCTATCTGGGATCAAAAAGAACCAATATTGTATAAGTTAAAATTAAAATTGTCTAAAAGTCTTTAAAAATGCAAACTCTTATTACTGAAATTAGATCAAGCTGAATGTGACAAGCAAAAATGATTAAAAATCTATTTCCATTGATTTAACATTATTAATAAATCGACTATTTGTATTAAGAGTATTTTCATTTTTTTCCTTATTATAGAAACTAATATCCAGTTTGTATTGCTTCTATTCATTAACAAATTAGGTTCGTTTTCAGCCCGTCCCACAACTAGCGATTCTACTTAATGAAAATTGTACATTGTACAATGCAATTTCCAAAATTTGAATTCAAAGTCTCTTTTCGTCTTTCTTACAAAAATAAAAATAACTCTCCGACATTTGTTTAAAAGAGAAGACTTCGAGAAATAAAATAAATACTGTGCATGTGATTGTCTGAATAAAACGTAAAAAGTGTAACGAATTCCATAATTCGTTTACTTACTGTAATTTCTGTTTATAATTGTTTTACTCTTTAGACTCCACTTTCGACTTCAATCTAGTCAATAGTTCATTAGGTAAAATTACTTAGAGTAAAAATAAGTAAAACCTATTTCATAGTCAATTTACTAAAATCTCTTTTAGAAGTTAGTAAACGGTATGGTATTCAATCTTATGAACGTATTGTTCAAGTCTCTGGAGAGGTTAAAAATTTTCTTGGCTAAATTAATTGTTTCGAAAGACCATTTAATTTCTCTCAACGATAGAGTCGCGCGAAATTCCGTAACGCGTGAGTAACTGTCTTTGGATTCTCCGCCCTGTAAAAATGAATTGGTCGATTAAAATATGTTTAATGGCGAATTTAAATAGAAATAAATTCAGAACGACCTCGGGAATAAATCGAAAAATGAATGAGAATTTTTGACTATGATTTGAGTGATCATCCTGTCAATATCAAGTACAAACCTTGTAACAGAATTTATAAATTCCAAAAGCTGTTCCGGTGTCGCGGTGGGAGAACCTCCCGCATTTTGTGCAGGCATTGCTTTGATAGCTTCTTCTAACCAAGTCGATATCATCTGGAAAAATAAAAGTTTTTTTTTATATGATCCACGAAAATTTTGTTTTGGCAAAGTTAGACGCAACTTACCTCTCTGTTTATTAATGCGAGTTCAACGATAACATCCGCTACATCGGATAACATATAAGTAGAAAGGGAAAATACAGCCGCATGCAATAACCTTGCTACTAGTGTTTGTCCCTTTTCTTTCGCAATTTCCTGAACCAATTGACGCCTAATTGGGAAGTCTGATCGATTCTAAAAATAATATATTTAATAACAAAAAATATTAGAATGGAGAAACAATAATTTAAATATGTATTTATATTATAATTAAATTTCATGTTTATGATAAATACCTCAATATTTCGACCACTATGGAGAAGATCGAAAAAGAATTTCATAACAGATGCGTTTGCATCTCTGTGGTCAAGACTGCAAGCAACTAAAGCGCAATCTACGATACTGCCTATCGCTGCAGATCTCAAAAATGGTACAGGCGCCCTTTGAAGAAATCTAAAAAAAAAAAAGAAACAAGATTTTAGTTGATAAATAACTTGCTTAGATCAGAACGTTGAAAAAAAATTTTATCGTCATAAAAATTAGATTATAGAATGTAAACGTACCTCGCACACAAGCGGAAGAGATCGTCGACAGTGTCAGGGTGATTTTTCAGCCCATCTACTTCCTGTAATATCGTAAAAGTGGGTGCGATGAAGGCCTCTAACATATTTAACAGTCCCGTCACTGCCGCCATTTCTGTTGCATATTCATCAACGAGTATTGAGCCCAAGTAGAGGAAACAGCTGTGCTGATGTGCTGCATACAACTGCACAATCTGAAATTTAATACAATTTTAATTTCACCTTTCGAACTCAAAAAATGGTTAATTTCATTCATTAAATAATTGATTTATTTATAATTAAATTTTGATTAAGAAAGGAAAATTACCTGTTCCACCAGAGGTTCTAGAATATGAGACGAATATTTTCCTACGCAACGCACTGCAAACCTTAAACACCTACAACACCTTTCCATGATCCTAGTATCTTCTTGATAAGTGGTGCAAGCGACTGATAATATTTTCCACATCTGAAAAGAAATTATATTATTTATTAAACATGTTTTAAATCTATTACAAAATGTTAGGTTTTATTTCGGAAACCAGTTTCGTATTAAATATTACAACAAATTTATAAAAATTTTAATACTTACTTCCGTAATGGCACCTTGGCAAGGATGAGATTCGATCGTGTCGTCAATTTGGGGACTCGTATGTCTAAAGATAGCTGCTAGTCTGTCGAGCCATATAACAGGATCAGTCTTTGTACCTCTTTCGATTGAAATCGATCTATTTTCCATAAGTTCGCATAAAGGCCTCGCTTGAAGCCAGCAGAGTTCTTTCATCCAACCGTCAATTTGTTCCGGAGAGAGCCTCGACATTATTTTTGCAACTCCTGTAAAAAAATAATAATAAAATTACAACTGATTCTAAGTAGGTGCCGTCTCGTAAAGTACTTAAAATAATAAAGGAGATATTAACTCACCTTTCAAGAGTCCTATCGACGCTTCATTACCGATCGCAAAACCATCAAGCGAACGAGCAATTTCGAGAAGTCTTTCGAAATGCGCAGCCATATGAGCAGGGCATGCTGAACATATACTCTGCAACGCACCTGAAGCAGCACCTCCCAATCCCCTTTGATTTAGACAGGCCAAGAGAAAATTCAAAATTGGTTCTGCAAAAAAAGAAAAAAAATAGTAATTCAATCATTATAAATCATTCTTTCGTCCTTTTCTAATAATAAATTTAAATTTGTATAAATGCGAGTTAAATTTTGATTCTTACCTAACGACTGCGGATGACTGTCGATCCATTCACATAGCTCACCAAGCAAAAGAATACTCGTATGTCGAACTGCGATATGCGTATTCTCCTGTAATTTCAGAATAGCTTCTACCACCTTCGGAACCACCTCGTTCTCCTCTCTAAAATGCGAACTTCAGCTTCAAATTAATTCGTCTGTATATACACTAATGCTTAATGAATTCTAATTAATTTATCAAAATCATTTGCAAATTAATAGGCAAGTTTGCAGTTTCGAGAAAGATACTAACGGTAAAATATTTTTAGCCACTGCTTGCATGACGAAAAGAGATGCTTCCGTTAAATCCCAAGTTGATGTCGGT
This sequence comes from Synergus itoensis, assembly GCA_904066005.1. NCBI lineage: Eukaryota > Metazoa > Arthropoda > Insecta > Hymenoptera > Cynipidae > Synergus > Synergus itoensis. Next base: position 2,831,278 of record CAJFCP010000074.1, on the reverse strand, counting down.
TGATCTCCAGATCCTTCACCAGTCAGGGTAAAGAACATTTGCCGGAAACAGTGACTACTCCCGACAACGAATACAACGTCCTTAATTAATTCAGAGACTCGCGTTCTGAAATCGGCGAATTCCTCTCCACCACTGACGTCTTCCACAAGACCAAGCTATTCACATTTTGAAAATAATTTAGATTAGTAATTTTTAAATCAAGGGTACTAGAAAAGTTCGAGAAGATTTCGAATAAAACACTAGAGACACTAAAATATAAAAATTACAAAAAACAACTCACGTGATCAGGTTCCATTTGGCAATGTTTGCAAAGAGCTCTAATGAGTCTTTCAATATGAGGCCTAAAAACAGCGTTCAGATCATCACTATTTCTCTGGTAGAGAACTTCCGATAACCGATACCAAAGATTAAAAGTTATTTGGGCCACCTAGAAAAAATTTCAGTATATATTTGATTATAGATGTAAGGTTCGATTCACTTGAATTCTATTTAATTGTCACATTTTAAACTAAATATATTTAAAAATATAATTACCTCATAATCATGATGACCAACACAAGTGAGTACAAAGTCTAAGATTTTAATAGCGTAATGTTGCCTTCCTCCAATGCAGCCGGCAACCATCGTTTCTAGGAATGTTTCTGCTAGCTCAGTGAAAATGCGACAGTAATTCATTGATTTTTCCATGTCTTCGTGAGCAACTGACAAGTGATAGGGTTGTTCTAAACCCATAACGCTTGTAAAAAGACACAGCTGCAACTGCTGTAATTGAGCGCTATTGTTCTGACCACGACTTGTATTGCTATTTTCTTCTAATGCTAGTAATATCACGCAGACACAGTCAGTGGCTGCCTCGTGTAATTTCGATCCTGTCTCATAATTACCAAGAATCTATAAATAAGAGAAAAATCATAATTTAAGTTATCCACCTCTTGACAATAAATATATTTTAACTTCAGTTTAATTAATAACAGTATTTGAGGAAGTATAGGCAATTCAGATACAAACTTACTTGAAATGCATAAGCTACCACGTCACTCAATGGAACAGATTCTAAAGAAATTGCGTGGACTGTAATCCAACTTGTGAAACATCTTAGAACCCGCACGTGAATTTGAATATTTTCGCTACCGCTATTGAGGCATAATTTCTGTAAATTAAGAAATAGATTAAATATTAAAAATGAAGACAATAACTTTTATTTTAATTTGAATTTCAACTGAGTTCTCCATTTAGATTTAAACAAACGTATTTTTGAAACCTACCAAAAACTCTGACACGGTCTCCCCAATGGCCGTAAGTTCGGATAGAACCTGTTGTCGGCGATTAGAACCCAATCTAAAATTGTAAACAATAAGAAATTAGTATATAATAAGTACTTGGGTGTAATAGGATACTGGGTAATTATCTCAAATTTCTACGTAATTTACCGAAGACATCTGGAATTCACTTCTTCTGGAAGCACTGTCATTATTTCGAGCAAGGGCCACCAACTAGAAGAGTTTCCACCGTATCTGTTGATTAAATCCATAACGGGTGACTGCCAGGTTGGCATTTGAAGTGCCAAATCTGCTAAAGCGAGACATAGCTGGAAAAAAATAAATACAAATCTGAATTCGAAGTCTAATAAATAAATAATATTAAACCTGCATTTTGGAAGTTAAAAATTAACGGACACTTGTAATTTTATAATAAATACCTGCGTGACAATAGCAATATTAGTGTTCTCGTTAATTTGAGATAAATGCTCCATCAAAGAATCTCGCAAGGACGTGTGAGCATCTGCAGGCAATTCGTGGAAAGAGAGCTGAATTTTCGAGCGCATAGTTTGTGCCGCAAAATAACAGGAGATCAGGTCCTGTTTTTGCTGCAGCATCTGATCTGCTATTTTCCAAGCATATACCTAAGATTAGATAATGAAGAAGATTAATATTGAACCATAAATTTCAAAAATAAATTTCATAAACAATCTTTGGCTCTCCGAACTTTGAAATTTAGGAAAATCTGCAGACTGTCTCTAAAAATGTAGAAGCGTTGCATATTAGAAAGTTTTGAACTTTTTCAAAATAAAACTACATTAATAAAAAAAGATGCACATTCTAGTAAGAAAATGCACTATAATTTTTACAAAAAAACTACAATTTTGAAAACTAATTATGCATTTTAGGAAGTGACACATGACAGTATGGTATAGAACTTATAGGTTATGTGTCGAGATTCGTCAAATTAAAGGTTAGGAGTTCATTTTGAGAAAAGTTAACCATGAATAACAATACTGTAGTTAAAAAATGATGGGATAAATCAGATTAATGATTATTTTTTGGAGTATATTGTGGCTAAAAAGTTGAAAAACACTCACCGATTTTTGTAGTTCTTCGAGCCATAATAACGAAAATTTCTGTTGTTCGGAAGTGTTTGGATGATTGTGGGATAAATATACCGCCTGATAAACAGTTTCGAGTGCGGGTGGTGAATCCATATTTTACTAAACACTAGCGTTCAGGATTGTTATTGTGTAGTTAAAACTTAATCAAGAAACAAATTGATTTACAGATTTAACGATTATCAAAAACTCGACTCACGAACCTCTCAAGACAGAAGCCATAGCAAAACCAGCAAAAATGTAATTGTAATCTGAAAAAATGGTGAAATATATAAAGTATAGAGGCGCGCAAGTAGCAAGATGAATTTCTAGTTCTAGCCAATGACCAATAACAAAGCTCCTAAGGGGAACTAGGCTTATGTCATTGGCTGAAATGCCTAGTAATAAAACGGGAAAATTTTAGGCGGGAAAATTTGAATTACATTTTTTTTATTTACATAAATAAAAAAATATTTAGTAGAATGGTGTTTTTTCTATAATCTATGGAGAAAAAATTCATGTGGAATTTCACGTGGAATTCCAAATGTAGCCAGTGGACAAACTATATTAGAAAGTTTATAGAGCATTCCAAAAACGTTTCAAGAATGGTCCCTACGTCGATGTCCTAAAAAGGTTCTATGTTCTATAAGGACGTTTTTGAAACAAGACATCGGTCCTGGGTTTTTCTATAGTGAAATACAGTTTGGCGCGAAATAAATAAGTATTTGAAATTGAACAATTTCAATGGGGATTTGATGCTTTTATTTTTTTTATTTTTTTTTTTTTAATTAACTTCACAATCTTTTTGTCATTATTTCATAACAAATTTAAATGATCTATAAGTTACTATAACCCTTTTTTTGAATCGACAGAAATGTCAAAAAAAAAAAAATTAATATCGACAAATTGTCGAACTGTTGGCAAAAAATTTTAAATCTGAAGAAAATGAAGTTTTAACACATTTGACTTATGATTCGCAATATTTCTGGCACTGCACATTCTTCAAGATTGAGGGATCGTCGACTAGTTCATACACATATTTCTGGAATTGTTGAACTTCAAAAAATTTATACAATCGGAGAAGTATTAGGGAAAGGAAATTTTGGAACTGTGGTAAAAGCTTTTCATAAAGAGAGTCAAGTATTTTGGGCTATTAAAATTGTCAACAAAAAAGAGGTATTTTTTCATTATGAAGTTATTATTAGAAACTTGTTAAAAGCGATTATTTATCATTATTTTTACAAAAGGCTGGAGAATCAAGAGTCAAATTAGTCGAACGAGAAATCCTCATTTTACGATTAGTTCAGCATCCGAATATAATATATCTACATTGCGTTTATGAATCGCCAAAGACTATTTATTTGGTCTTTGAATTATGTATAAGCACTCTCGCAAAATTATTCAAGAAAAAAAATAAACGTTTTGAAGAGAGAGAAATTGTAATTATTATACGTAGTTTGGCAAGCGCGTTAGCTTATTTACATAAGAATGGCAAGTATATATATATATATATATATATATATTCGATTTCATTATACATATTGATTGAAAATACTGATATTAATATAAAAATTTTCAAATAATATATTCACAGATATTGTACATCGTGACTTGAAACTGGAGAATATTCTAATATCCAATACAGAAAGTGCAGAGCAACTGTTTATTAAAGTTTCCGATTTTGGATTAAGTGCCATGAGAGGTGGTCCTGGACACGAAAAAATGCTACACGAATTTTGTGGAACGCTTGTTTATATGGGTATAGATACAAATTTTGTAATCATTTTCAAAAACCAATATAAATCGGATATAATTTGTCAATATTTATAAAAATAGCTCCAGAAGTAATAACAACTAAATCGTACAGTCAACAATGTGATGTTTGGTCCATGGGCGTTATTATGTACGTTTTACTTTTTGGAAATTTTCCATTTTTCTCTCATGACCAGCATAAACTTTGCAGAATGATTAGCAAAAGTGAAATCAACTTCTCCGGTAATACTTACATTTATATAGATATAAATCATGTAAATTGTTGCTAAATTTGTTTTCAAAAGTATAAGAAAAGAAGTTCATATTAATCAACTTTATCAAAACAATATTTAAGAATTATGTTGTTCTGAAGAAGCTCGCAATTTAATGAGTAAATTACTCGAAAAAAATTCTGCATTTCGAATAACAGCTGCAGAAACCGAACAACATCCTTTCATTTCGGTTAGTATTTTTTAACAAATAAAATTAGAAATTTCTATGTAAAAATTAAGTTAATGAAAAAACTCTTCTCACAAAATAAGTTTATATTTTCAAATTTTTAATTAGAATGCTGGTACAACTTTAAAAACGCAATCTTCAAATGTTCTTCACATGATGAGGATGTGGAAGAAAGAAATGTTGGTAAGGCTCATAATTATTTATATAATGAAGATTATATGTATATATTTATTTATTTAATTAATTATTTATTTATTAATATTGCCTACGGATTTATTTAGGCAAACTCAACAGAAAATGAACCTTTAAATTTGGATAGTTCCAAAGTACATACAAGTAACAAAGAAGATTCAATATTATCTGACTGGGATCAGAGTTCTGCTAATTCGAGTGATTACAAATCTGCTAAACCTACTAAAGCTAAATGTAGGTTTCAATTTCCAAAAACAGTTCCTACCCCTGACACAAATGATCCTTCGACTAGTAAAGGTCAAATTTTTATGAGAAGTGTAATGAGCCGAAGCACTGCAAATTTTGCAGTATCAACTTCTTCTATTAATTCGAGCCTAGGGTATGTAAATTATTGATTTGCTATTTAAAAATATAATACAAGTGATTCTATAATTAAGTAAGTAACCAATAAATTTTTAAAACAATAAATTATTTATATAATTAATGTTATTTTTTTTTTGTTATTATTATGTTACTTTTCATGATATTTTAATTTTTTTCAAAACCGTGTAGCATAAAAAGGAATAATTATAAAGTATTTAGTTTTTTTTTAAAAGTTTTACATTTCAGAGATCTTGAAAATTCATCAGTGAAGGGACGTTTTGAAAAAAGTCGTCAAAGAAGTTCCATGTTACCAGATTTTAGTTATGTGTCAGCAAAAGTCGACACAAATTTAAACATAAGAAAAAATAATAAAGGGAAGAAGAATAGCTTATAAATTCGTATCTAAAAATCGCAACTTAAATTAAATATAAAATTCATCACCCATTATATGATTTTTTTATTAAAGCTAATGGAATAATGCAACTTGTTTAGAATTATTCAAATCTTGTTACTAGGTTTCAGAATAGGGTTTTCATTTGAGAGAAAGCCAAGATGATATAATTATACATTATGTAATTATAAAACTTACATCTATAAAAAAGAAAACGGCGTTCCGCTAAATATTGTTCTATTGATGTGTAAATAAAAAAAACTGTAATTCAAATTTTCCCGCCAAAGATGCGTATGGACGAAGAAAGAAAAAAAACTATGGTTATGGTCCAATCCAGTGCTCTCTTTGGCTCTCCGCACGTGCTCAGCGCGCATTGGTTACTCAGCTGCCATTGGCTGCTTTGAATCGCGCGCCAAATTTTGACCAATAACAGCATTCTCCAACGGGAATCCAACGCGCGCTGCGCACGCACGCACGCAGGTAGCTGCCTTTTGGAAATCACTGGAAATGGAAAAATGGACATTTTTTTTCACACAAAACACAACTAAGGAACAAAGGAGGTGAGCACAGGCCACGTAAGCAAGTACACACAAGCAGCAAGAACTCAAAAAGCACGCTTGTTTGTAAGTAACAAGTACAACCGTAATTTCATATGAAAAACTAAGGAATTGATGAAATTTGACGTGGCGGCTTCTTGTTCTGATCAGCCACCAAAACTCCAAAATTGATTCGGAATTTCTTAAATATATTAACTACAAGGACAATAAGTGGTATGTATGATTTTATGAATGAAAAGCTAACATTGCATTGTTTTTATAACATGATTAACAAATCTTTTTAACTAAAAAGCCTATATAAACACTTTTATAGAAGTTCTATCAAGAAAGCATTTTTGATTTTGGTTGATCGTTTGACCGGTTTGACCTAGAATCATAATAATTGTTTTCGTCATATTTTATTATTTTTCTTTTATCTCTTTTTCAGGTTCTACTTAACTCAATCAATACGGATGATGAAGGAACTATGTGGTTAAAGTTAAATGGGTGGAACCTACAAAAGGGGATTTTAACATCCCTATAGATACTATGGGTTTCCGGTGCTACCAAGCTAAATTGAATTGACATTAATTTTAATGTTTTCAAATATTAATATTTACTTATAACATATTTTAAAGTTTCTAATTATAATAATTTGTTCTTATATAATAAATGTAATTGTTCGTATTTTTAATGTATCAAATCTCATAGTGACCGCCGATTCTCCTACCAATGTTTAATTATTTGACGGCGAAATGTATTAATGCATATAATTATATTATTAAAATATTTTTGTCTAAAAGTATTGGTATTTTTTAATTCTACTACTTATTTTTCTGATTTTTAAACAGGATTATTATAATCAAACCTAATTTGACTGAAGTACGTCAATAAAGTTGATAAAACGGTAAAACAAATTCCACACAGAGATTGACATTATAGACGGAAAATGACGTCATATATATGTTAGGGCAGCGCACGATTCAAAAGTTGTAATGAACAGAACTGTCTTAATTAAAATAAATAATCATTTGAATGCCTTAAATCTAAATTAAGAACATTTCTGTGCAATTTCGAATTAATATTTATTTTTATTATGGCCATAATTATATTGATTACCAAATTATTTTTTTTGAATAGCACACCAAATGTTAAAAATTGCGACCAATGAGCGCGCTGCCCAAACGCACGCGCAGCGGTTTAGGATGCCAACAATACCGTCATATATATATATGTAGTCTTTTTTTCGATCAAGCTCATCAAAGCACGCCAAAGATCGCGTCAAGTGAAGAGAAAATTTACTGTTAGAGTTGTTTTTTTTTATCGTCAATGAACGGGTCACAATAAAACCGGACAGATTACTCGCGCATCCAAATGTTTCAAGTACGGTACACTCGCAATTTATTCCTGCGGGGATTATGTATTATTTATCTCTTTGCCTTCCTGAGTTTTTACATCCAGATTCCGGGTGAGTATAACTCATTTTACCGGGGAATCGACCGGTTTTCTCATCGTTCTGATTCTCTCAATCAGCTCATTCGAATTCAAAAAATTCCATCTCGATCTCAAATATCTAGTCTCGCCTCGCCGAAAGCTAGATTTCGATATCCAATTTTTTCTCTCTGAATATGCTTTTCAAACATTTTTCTATATAGAAAATTTGTCGATCTCGGTAGAATCTCAAATTACAACTGCCCAACTGTTGTATAGCGTTATTCAATAATTCAGTAAAATTATTTTTATACACCGGGAGTATTCTAACCTAATTTTATGAATAAGCGATTTAGACGATTTCCCCCTCGTGTTTTAGGTTAACTTTTTTATTTAAAAAATATTATTTTCATTAATTATTACAGGCTACTTTAATTAAGGTATGATGGAATTTATCTTTTTCAAATTGGAGATTTAAAAATACCTAATCATCTACATGTAGGAATTCTATTTTTAGGTTGTTATTCATCATGATGATATTGATATTAATTTACCACAAAAATTGTGTGGATCTAAAAAAAGTGAATAACATTTTAGATTTAGAATCAGATAATAACTAATAAGTTTTTTCCCTGATATATTGAACAACAATTTTCTAACTATTTGAAGTACCTACACAAAAAGATTAAAGTAAAATGAAATTATTCTTTTTGATAAAGAAAATTATAGAGAAACATATTTATCTTACAAAAAATATTTTTACAGGTCTTTATGGTAACAATGGAATCCTTCCAGCGAAAACTCAAGTGGATCTTAAAATCAAGGCTCCCCTATCTCAAAAGTTAATGCAAAAACCAACATTGGTCTGGTTGGCTCCCTACCTAGGACTGAATGTCGAATACATGCTCGATGTTCTCGCTCTGTTTGGAATCGTCTTCTCTTTTTTGGGGTAATTACAACCAATAAAAAGCACATTTAATCTCTATATAGTTCCTTTCTAAACTTCACCCTTCTAATTTCATATTTTCAGATTCATATCTCAAAAGTTCTGTATCGCTCCAATCTTTGCTGGATTATGGACCACCTACTTCTCCTTGTATCAAGTGGGACAAACTTTTATGTGGTTTCAGTGGTGAGTGATTCAATATTGTATGAATATTTACTTATGCAGATGCATTTTATCAAACGCCCATGCTCTGTTGTATGTATGTATCTTTTAAACTGGTTGAGCGTATTCAAGGTGGCTTCGTAATTTTTAAAGTATACCTAATGCCACACCTCCATTATGTAAGTTGCGAATGAAGTTGAGATGTAATGAAGAAACTGATGCCTATAGAAATTATTTGAAGTATCATGTGTTGTATTATGATATTAACTTCGCAAGATAATCATTTCCGCCTCTACACAAAAAAAATACAGGATTGTTTGTGGACCTACTTAGAAGACCTTGAAAACCTGAAATTTTCAAGCTTGACTTCTTTAGCTACCCTAGAAACAGTTTTATAAGAAAAATAATAATGATGGCACTTCTATATTTTATTAAAAGATCGCTATCCATTTCGAAAATGGAGGCGAATTCATTTTTTTGTTTCACCCACTTTGCGTTATTAATGTACCAGAGGATAACAAAACAATCGTATCGATTGACCAAGTGGTCAACGCTGTTTGTGACGTTACAGGATGTTTAAAATTGGCCTTATCCGTAAAATTGGAGAGCAGTTTTAGTACTCGAATTATGAGCACTAATTTCCACATAAATTGTATGATAATTGCCGGATAAGGATAAGCAACAGAACCAGAAACAGATACAATATTGTTCGAAAACATTACGTTTTTTTTTTCCTCTAGAGAAAATGTATTTCGATTTTTAAAACTAATACTAAGTTTCTCCAGAGTATTTTATTCAAATTATTTTTATTATTATAGGCAGTAGTTTTTATACTAATATTTTTATTGAACTTATATCAAGTTCATAATCTTTCCTACAAAAAATCAATTTGCTGCACTCAGGGAAAATTTCTTATCTTTATAATTACAGGGATGCCCTTTTACTAGAAACAGGATTCTTGTGTATAATCGTAGCCCCACTTTGGAACACCCACCAAGCAAAAGCAGGAACTCCGAGCGATTCAGTAACATTTTGGACAATTCGTTGGCTCTGTTTCCGCTTGATGTTCTCCAGTGGAGTTGTCAAACTTACTTCTGGTTGTCCAACTTGGTGGAATTTAGAAGGTAGACAATTTAAACTAGCAATTTTAAAACGAGCTTTCTCCAGGAAAATGTTTTGAAATTAAATTTTGAATAATTTGTCCATTAAACGATTATGTTATTATTATTCCAGCACTAAATGTACACTTTGAGTCTCAGTGTATTCCAACGCCCTTAGCTTGGTATGCTCACCATTTGCCAACTTGGTTTCTCAGACTCGCTACCGTTCATGCAAATATCTCCGAGCTCGTGATCCCATTTCTTTTCTTCTTCCCCAATAGGAAAGTAAGAATAACTGCGTTTTACCTCCAAGTAAGTTTAAAATTTTAATTTACGCAAAGGTACAACAGACTTTTGAAATTGCAATGTGAGGTTGAATCTATCATTGTTTCTTACAGCTCTTCCTTATGGTTAACATAATAGCAACCGGGAATTACAATTTCTTCAACCTGCTCACAATTTGCCTGTCTATAGCGCTTTTGGATGATCAATTTTTCTACAAAAAAAAGTCAAAATCTAGTAATTCAAAGGTTTTAAATTATTTTACAACTATTGTCTGCATCGCCGTTTATGCGGCAGTTCTTTACGGAACCTATGTCTACTACAATCTGAAAATCTTGGACAACTGGACTATCCATTCTGAAATTGGTTCGTATTAATTTAAATTTACTGTATGGAATTTAAATTTTCTCTTCCGAGACGATTTTCTCAAATATAATTTCATCTTCCAGCGTTTACTCAACAGAAATTTGATGAAATTCTCGCGAAAGCGGTTCCAATTTCTATTTATATCGCAATGATTTCTCTTGGATTCACGGTCGCTGATGCAATTACCAATTCGATTTTGAATGTCAAAGGGCTTAAAAAGAGAGTGACTACGACACTCATTACTGTATTATATACATTGATCGTAGGTTCTATTTTCGCCATCAGCGTTGTAAGTACAAATTGTATCTATTATTTCAAAAACATCAAGTTAATTCATAATTCACTTTTCTTTAATAACTAATCAAACCAAATTGGATTTTTTTAGGTTCCTTATTCAACGCTGCATGCATCTCACAATCAAACCGTTCCCTACCAACTTAAAAAACTACATGCAAAAGTAGATCAGCTCCAGCTCGTGAATAGTTATGGTCTTTTCCGACGAATGACAGGAGTGGGAGGAAGACCTGAAGTAATTATTGAAGGAAGCAATAGTGTTGATGGACCTTGGAAAGAATATGAATTCCTTTATAAACCAGGAAATGTCAACAATTCGATGCCGTTTGTTGGTAAGTTTTTGTTTCTTTTCTACTTTTATCATTGTTTAATATGTTAATGATAAGGTATTACTTTAGATGTAATTTTTTTCTTTTTTAGCACCACATCAACCACGTCTGGATTGGCAAATGTGGTTTGCTGCATTGGGTACTTATCACCAGAACCCGTGGCTAATGTCCTTTGCCTATCGCCTCTTGAATGGACAAAAGGAAGTCCTGGCTTTGATTAACAACGAGAAAAACCCATTCCGTGACAATCCACCTAAATACGTAAAAGCTAGTCTTTATCATTACCATTATACGCAATGGAGTCAAAGGTAAGTAAACTTATAAAATACTGCTTTTTTACTTCAAGGTTTTCAAATTTTTTGAAGGTTTTATGACACGAATGATTTTAATTTCAAACTTTCTCAAAGTAAAGATTTTTTAAAATAATATTTTGAAATCCCTATAGAAATTCTTGATCCCTTCAAACTCCTTTTAATTTTTCAGGAACAGCCAAGCTTGGTGGACAAGAGAAAAAGTCGGCGAGTACTTTCCAGTTTTCAGTCGCGATCATCCACCACTTCTAGAGTACTTGGCAAAAATGAAGATTGTCCAAGACAAACCAGCGCCTAAGGTTTCGAATGAACCACTCAAGTTGGTATTAGACAGCATTAGGGCAATGGTATCTAAAATTGAAGCTAGCCTTCTCTTATGGGGTGTGTTCACTGCCGGATGTGCAATAATCATGACGGCTTCATCTCCAGTCCCTAAGAAAAAGTAATTCGCCACAGTGATCAATGGCCTGTAAGAAAATGTATGATATTTGACAGTTTAGGAAAACATGAATATCATTTTTAACATCAGTAGTTTATCTCCAATTTCTTTAAGTCTCAAAACAGGTTAGAATTCATGAGTTCATGCGCACCAGAGTGTGAATATAATTCATTTTGTGTATGTATGTATATAATGTTTTGTCTTTAACCTATTTTGAAAAAGTACATCAAATTATGGAGTTAAGACCAACCGACGGCATTTTTTGATATTGAGAATTTTTCCGTAATATAGTTTTCTTGTTAGATTTGATTTGTGGTTTGTATGTATATTTTTAACAGAAACCCCGTGCGGTTATCTCTCGTTCGAAAAAAACACATTGTGTGTTGATAATATCTTTCTTAAATAATTAATAATACTCTGTAAATCGTATCTGAAAATTCGAACTCTCCGAATTAAATATTTTTATAATCTTTTCATATATCTGTTTTTACAAGTTATCGTTTATATCGTAGATTGAAACTAGCCGACTGTTATAATATTAACACCGTTAATATTTTCTAAAAACTGTCGATTAATGAGACTGTAACAAAGTTGGAGGCAAGAATCTTGAATGTGCGGAATCAAAATGTGTCAATTGTAGCGATAAATAATTAAATATCGTTCAATTCGAATCCAAGTGTTTTTTTTTTTAATTCTGTACAATCAAGAGTTTATGTATCGCATTGTACTTTTCTTAATTTGTCTCAAAAACTTGAAATAATTAATTGTGAGTAATGTGACTAGACTGTCTGTACTTATGCGATTGTATTTTACTAAGCATTTAATATCTCTTTAAGAATCGAGCCATTTGTATAGTTGTTTAATGTGTATGTTAAACCCTAGAACTGAATCGCCAATACTCCCAAAGCATAAATTTTCTTAGGAAGTAATTAAATAAAATGGTTATAGAGTACAAAAAATAAACTTCCCGTTATCCAAAGTAAGAAACTCTGATATATTATATTTCCTTTTGATATCTCGTACATTATAAATAAATTACTTACACAAAGTAAAAAACTTCATTATACTTTTTTTATATAAGTTAGATCTTACCAAATCTTACTAATTATTATAAATGAAAAGTAAAAAATTCAAGAATCGTTAGCCCCACTAAAAAATGAATATTTGCGGGTAAACAGTCTAATGTCTGAAAGTGTAATAATAAAGAACAAGCAAATTAATTTGTAAAAACAGAATCAGTAAATAAAAATAATCGAAGACTCAAAAACTCCTTATGTATCGTCCCCTTGAATTTTTTTTAAATTTGCTCTTATGGTAATTATTACCGGTTTTATGGTTGGTAACAGTTGGTAATTTTACGGCAAGTTTCGGTCAGTGCTCGGCTTCCTGCGCGCGCAGCGCGTGTTGGCTTCTCACCGGAGAAATTCTGCTATTGGCTGTAATCTGGCACGCGATTCAAAATCGTATTAAATCAATTCGATTTTGAATCGCGCGCCAAATTTTGACCAATGACATCATTTCTCTAGCGGGAAGCCAATGTGTGCTGCGTGCGCAGGGAGCCAACTGGAGCACTGGTTTCGGTTGGTTCCGCAAAAGACGATGTGATTGTGTGTGAATACTGTGCTGTGATTGTTAAAATAGGTATGTGTTGTATCATTGTGTGATCTTTGGTGATCTTTGAAGAAACACGATCTTCCAACAAGATAGTAGGGTATAATAATTAAGATTCTGCAAAAAATTATAACGACCATCGTGTACATCTGTAACAACTGGGGAGAAATCTCTCTTCCAGAAGGTGAGCCGGAAATTCATTAGTATAATTACAAATTATAAGAAGCCTGAATGTCATGTTGCATGCCGGGAGTACAGCACAGATGGTTTAGAGGTTATGTTGATTTTGCACTGTTTTCGTTTTAGCATTCGGATTACCGGCATTTCGAATTTCATTAATAATTATCCTCATCAAATCTAATTTTATTCAGTAATCAGTGTATTCTATTATCCTCTCAATTACGAAAAGAGTTGAATCTTCTGTCGTAATCGATTTTTTAATACTAATGTTTTCTAGAGATCCTCAAGGAGCCTCGAGGATCTCTATGTTTTCTATCTTTTGTCCTTATTTTGTCAGATCCTTTTTTCCCATAATTGTTTTGGATTTGAAGGGTTGCAATGCAAAAGGGGATAAGGGGAAAATTTTCGAAAATGGTTTTTTTTGGCTAGAAAATTCTCAAAAATCTAATACACATCGTGTTTGAAAGGATTTATTCGAAAAGCAAGTTTGATGTCAAAAATATTTAATAATAAATAATAACAATACTAATTCTATTATTATAGCTCGGGAGCGGACTATTGTTTTTCTTTTTAATTGCGAATTCGATTTTACACAACGTTTTTTTCACTCTCCTGTAAAATTAACATTTTGTCCCTTATATTCTTTTGCATTGCAAAATTGTAATCATTATATAGATTTTTTGTTTATATTGTGGTAAAGACAATAATTTAGTTTCTTAATTGGACTCTAAACTAAAGGGATAAATTCAACCGTTTTTAATTATTTTTGTTTTAGAAAAAATGCTCTTATGAATATTAGAGGAGTATTTGAAAACGTCTTACTTGAAACGTTACCGAAGATGTGCAAAAACAATAAATCCCACAGAATTGAATGCGAGATGTGAATCATAAAAAATTGAAGTTGTGAGACGATAGAAGATTCAGAAAATTTGTTGGCCAATTTGTAGGGTTCAATTTTAATATTTTAGGAAAATGTTTTCCAAGTTTTAAGGGATTCTTTCGATTTCGTTTCCAAAGCGATTTTCTTTAATTTACGTTCCCATATTTTTTTGTAAAGTTTTAATAGTTCTCAAGTAAAGTACTGCCATATAATCCTGAGAAAAGTTGCCCGAAAAATATTCTCAGTAAAGGACGTTGTTCGCAAGTTCGCATTCTGAGTCACAGATCCCGTTGCTGCTTTTATGACTCACGGGGAGACCGACTTCGCGACCAAAGAATCGGTTTCTATAACAAAGGAATTTTTTATATGTAACGAGTAGGCGTAAGTCGATGCGCGACACCTTCAAGGTATCGTCTCTTGTAACTCGACGAATCCTGACGACGTCAAAATAAAGCACTTCCTAATCATGTGATTTTTATAAGTATCCTACTACTATGAAATTACAATCACGATGTCTTTATCGATAGAATTCATAATAGATGTCAAATTAAATCGCACTGCAGGTCTATTTATATTTAATAACGTTAGACCAATTTGATTCTGAGATCTTAATTTGAGGACCCAACATTAAGTCAAACCTAAAATTCTAAAAACATAATAATTTTGTATTACTTATTTATTGTACAAAATATTTTGTTTTGCGAATTGAAATGTTCGTCGTGAAATGAAAGACCTCGCCCAGATTTATTGTATTTTATTAATTTTTAATGGAATCTGATTTATAACCACGAGTGAAAATTAAATATTGACACCTTGCAATTTTCACTTGGAAGATGTAAAAAAAAAAATACGCAATAGAGAAAAGAACAATGCTGAGTAGAAAATAAATTGGATATTCAGATTGCTATATATGTAGGCCAATCGGAGAATCTTTTTAATATCTCTGCTATTTTAAATTAAAAGCATAAAACGTGAAGGTGAAACGAGTATTTCAATGACCGATATTAACCTGGATATCCCTCTCATCGCAAAAATTTACGTTTGCGAAACCACATCCGGTCGTACCGAACTTTTAAATTCTGCCTTTCTTTTTCTTACCATGACATCACTCTGAGTAAGGTCTTCCTTTTTTAAGATGAGCCCTATATATCATTCTGTCTGCTCGCTTTTGTGCTTCACCAGAGCTTGACAGATTATGGTCTCGAATTAACAATCCCAAATTACATATAACGATTGTAATGCAAGTAATAATTCCTCTGCCAATTTCATAAAGGGCAGTTTTACTCTGAGAAAAATAATATATCGTGTAAAAATTTTAAATTCATTCCTCGAATCAAGAAAGGAGAAATATTCAATTCAAAAAAATACTTGAATGGTACTCTTTTAAATGGAAATATTATTTTTTTTTAATTGTCAAACATAATTACAGAAAATGTTGAAACTAAAATTGGAAAAAAATATAAACGAATGAAAATGGACAATCAGTGACAAAATAAAAAATTGTGAAGACTAAAAGGGAAAGCAAAAAAATGTCTAAAGTCCCACCTCATTAGCTCTACTTTATATGTAATTTTATTACAGAAAATGAACAAATCGTCCATTTGTGAACTTCAAGAACTCATGGTAAAACATAAAAAGGCATTACCGTCCTATGATTGTACTGAGGATAAAATTGTTGAAAACAATGTACATGAATTTACGATAAGAGTTACTTGTGATAATTTCACAGCCTGTGGGACTGGTTCTACCAAAAAAGTAGCAAAGGAAAATGCCGCAAAAAAAATGTTGACAAATTTTAAAATGCCTTCTAGTTCAAACGAAACATCAGGAGCTGATAATGTTGATAGTTATGATCACGAAGTATGTATGCAAAAATGTTCTTCACTCATTTAATAATTTCCAAATTGAATTTAGGAAAACATATAATTATAATTTTTTCTAAACTATCCCTAATTTCAGAAAAGAAAATCAGCAATTAGTGAACTTCAAGAACTGTTAACAAAAAATAGAAAATCTCTACCAAAATATGATTGTATTGAGGGATCAGTTCTTGAAAATACACCTCGTTTCACGATTAAAGTCACGTGTGATGATGCCACAGCCTGTGGAAGTGGCTCTAGTAAAAGAGTAGCAAAAGAAAATGCTGCAAAAGAAATGTTGACAATTATGAAAATGAATCCTTGTTCAAAAGAAACAGTAAGAGAACAAGTTTTACAAAAACTGAGAGTAACATTGCTTACTGACAATGAATTGAAAAACAGAAAGACTGCTAAAGTTTCTGATGATGTACGTATGGCTTTTTTAAGATGTAGAACTACGAATATTAGTTTAAAAATTTTGACATTTTTTAACTCTATAAAATCTACCTTTACTTTCAGAAAACAAATAAGTCAGCAATTTCAGAACTCCAAGAACTTATGGTAAAAACTAAACAAATGCTGCCAACATATGAGTACACTGAAAATAAATCGATTGGTCCCAATTTACGTGAATTCATGATCAAAGTCACGTGTTGCAATCTCACAGTCAGTGGAACTGGACCAAGCAAAAAAGTGGCAAAGGAAAATGCAGCAAAAGAAATTTTGGCCCTTTTACAAAAGAGTTCTTGTTGCAAAGAACCAGAAAAAAATACGAATGAAAGTAGAGTATGTATAAAGAACGATCACTATTATTTTTTAGTTTAATTCCTTAGTACATTTCATATCATCTATGATTTTAAATTTTTGATGTTACTTAAAGATATGTCCCTAATTTCAGAAAAGGCCTAATAATTCGACAATTTCTTTACTCGAAGAATTCATGGTGAAACGTGGAAGAACAATACCGATATATGAGACTGTTGACGACAATCATGAAAAAGGATATAAAATAAAAGTAACCTGTGAAGACAAAACAGCCGTTGCAATTGGAAATAATAAAGACGAAGCAACAACGAATGCAGCTAGAAACATGCTGAATATTGTAGGAATAACTGGAGAGCTAGAAAAAAATATTCCATCTCCTGAGAAGTTAACTGAAGTATTAGAAAATTAAGTTTAAGCCACGTTTATTTTTTGTTAAAATTATTATATATAACTGAAGCAATGAATTAAGGATTTTATTATTTCTAGTTATATATTGTTATATGTTAGATTTTAAATAAAAATATGCTGTTATAAATGCTTTGAACTATTCCTTTCTTTCCCCTTTTTTCACTCTCTTGGTATTACTCTCTAATATTACTTCTAATATAATTGTGAAGTATATATGCATATGAAAAATATTTTTTCAATATTGTCGAATGCTAAAATTTGAAAAAAAAACGAAATTCTATTTTTTAACTGTAAATTGAAATGCTTAAACTTCGCATTAAGTCATCAATTTTTAAACTCCAAGAATTCATCGCAAAAAATCAAGTTTTTGCCAACATGTATATGAATGTGTTGGGGATAAAATGGTTATGGATGCAATCCACACGAATTTACGATAAGAGTCACGTATGATAATGTCAAAGTCTGCAGGACTGGTTTTAACAAGAAAGCTCCAAAGAAAATGCAGCAAAAGAAATTTAAATAATTCTTAAAATGCCTTCTGCAAACAAAAAAGAAAATGAATAATGAAACAGAGCTTAAAGGAAATCTGAGTATAGAATTTTCTGAATTGGAAGACACAAAATACTTCTATAGATACTGAAGTATGTATGAGGTAGTTAGTATTTTACCCAATGTTTAATATAAATTCAAGTAAAAAAATTGTTTTTTAATTATTCTTCGATTTTTTGTATTGTCATGTCATTTGCAAGTTTGAAGATTAGACTAATTTATGAATAAAATTGCTTCGATAATTTAAACGCTTATGAATTTTTTTAATTACATCTTCAAAACCTCGTTCCTATTTTCTACTTTTTCTCTGATTCCCTATATTAGTTTTATAACATTTTTCGAAAAATTTTAGATTCATTTGTAGCATTTTCTTTTCTGTAAAAGGAGTTCTTAGTGTTCTATTAAAAGGAGGAGAGTGCATGAAAGAAATCCTTTCAAGATCCTGCTTTTGTAGGACTTACCTTACTTCTCTGTAGCAACACGTGCCAAATTTACTCTAGAACTGCTTAGTTCGAACGTGCTTTCATTTTGCTTCCATACCTGCAACAGCAAATAGGAATGCTATTTAGAAAGTGCATTAGAATTTACATTTTTAGATATTGCCTTTTCTGAGAATTCGATTGGTCAATTTAAATCCATTTTAAAAGACGGTCTTCCAAAATCGGCATTTTCAACTGCCTAAAAAAGTCAATTCAGAACTGATTGATTATATTTACAATGTTAAAAAATTCTAATTTTTTTCTCCATGTAAACGTGAATGAAAAAATGAGTGCGCGATGTATAAAGCGCCAGAAAATGATCTCTCCCGTGGGAGGAGGCGGTGTCTGTTATTAATATATGCAGTTACTTTTGCAAAAAAGACTCATGGGTCTTTAAAATTTAATGACTTTAACTTAGAAATCTATTCATCATTCCATGAAGAATTTATGTTGTGGAATCATTCAATTGTAAATTCATTCAACCTGGAATAAATTATCCTATTTCTAACCTAATAATTATGATTCAAAATCTTGAACATTATCAATTTCAAATCGTTCATAATTTTTCAATTCCAAATTATTCAATGTCAATATTTTATTCAGTTCAGTTTAAAGACTAAAAAAAATTTCCAATTTTTTAAGGGCACGTATAATACTCATTTTTCTCTTCCCTTACCTAAATTTACGGTATAATTAGAAGGATCGTCAAGGTTATCGAATAATCAAGGTCATTCATCTTACCGATTAAAGTGATTCATAAATTATAGAGTTAGACATCCTAGAGCTTATACTTTATAGAAAAGGATGGGTAAAACATTAATATGTATGTATGTATTATCAATGCAGTGATACGCAGTGGCATCATGCAGTGGCGTTGAAAGTGCATTGCGGTGCGCCGGAATGAGCGCGTTGCATCGAATTCGACGTCGAGCGTCGCGTCGGGCGTGGGCGTGGCAGATAACTGACCTCGCTTTCGTCTTTCCCGGCTTCCCCTGACACCCCTTGACATCAACCCTTGGGTTCGTGCAATCCTTTCGTCGTTGGTTATCATCACCCATGTATCCCCTCCCCCACCCCTTTACGTATACCTCTCTCTACCCCCACCGCCCCCTTTATCCATCGTCTACGGTCCATGACCATCTCTCTCTCCATGGTGCGACTCCTTCGTGCAGTCTCGTGGTCTCATCCCTCCTCAACTTGTCTCGAGTTACCCCAAGTTACCCCGCCGCTCGTACGTTACCCCCACAATGCTTAATAATCTCCCACCCCCTATCCATCTTCCCCTAAACAACCCCGCCAAGGGCCGAATCGGCAGACGGCAGTCTGGCTGTCTGGTTGCCCAGCAACGAGTCATTGTCCGTTGTCTATCAGAGAGCGCATTCAGCAATGGATTCAAATCTGATCGTACATGAACAAATCAAGTTTGATAACTGAAGGGGTGATAAAAATCGAATTGAAGGACGTTCAACTTTATCCTAGGTGAAGGTTAGGACACTGGGAGGGTAACTCCCGGGTGTAGGAGAATTTTTTTAGTTTTCGAGGTGAGAAAATGAAAAAAGGGGTTTGATCGACTAACAAGAAGAAAATTAGCAAATAATTAAACTTTATTTGTGATGAAAATTATGATTAATTAATTAATGGGCGTGGCTGAGAAGAGTGGGCGTGTCCAGGCTTAATTATTGACAAAACGACAGTAGGGAGTTTTTTTCTAATATAAGAACAATGAAGGGATTACAACTTTAATGTAAGAATAAAAAGGCGACTATATTAAAATAATTTTTAAAACATAATTAATTAATTACATTTTTTTAACACTTAAGGGGGTCCACCTGTATAATGGCCGTATTTCAGGCGCTTTTTTGAACATTTTTTTTGGGGAGAAAATTCAGATTACCGGGTTTTTTACATTCTCATCGAACAATTTATCATTATGACTTTTTTCGATAAAACAAAGATTGTCAGACTTATAACATTTTGAAAATTCAAAAAGAAATAAAGAAAATTAAAATTTTAAGCTAAATAACACACGCTATGAAAAAAAGTTAAAAGATGAAAAATGTTCCTTTTTGAACGCCCTATAAGACTGGTATAACCACTTTTTGAATTTTCTTGAAAAATTCTAAAATTTAACATTTTTTGCCAAATAACGTGATACGCATTACTTGGCTAAAAATTTGAATTATATATTTTTAAAGAAGGTTTAAATATCGAGCGCGAAGCGCATGTGCACTGATGAGAATGTGTTCCTTAAGGTCGACAGAACCTTAAGTAAATTAATTTTCTTCTTCATTTGAAAATAAAGAAATTTAAATAAAAGTATATAGCAGCGATGAAGGTTGGTAAGCGAATGCAAGCGCGCGAAGAGTGATGAGAATGTGCTCACAATGGCACCCCTAGTTAAAAACAGTTTTTACAGTAAAAAAATAATAGTGCAAGTCTCCTCGTTTATGTTCTTTATAGTGAACTATTTTTTAAAATGTAAAATCCCTTTATCAGAATAATTTCTGTACCCTAAGAAAGATGAAATTATAATTGAAGCCATTCATAATAATTAGAATAATAATCTATATAGAGTCCAACAATGATTGGAGTGTTAAAAATTTATATGTACTCTTGTTACACATTCATGCCTAACGAGGTGCAGTTGATATTGTGTTACCCGAGTAATGTAAATGCGATTTGCGATTACACAGACTGATGTCTATTTCCGGTACTTCGATCGTGTAAAATCAATATAGCCTCTTTATGTAGACTTCCCCCATTGTGTTTTGTGCTTTTCTAACCACCGCACTCTCTTGCTCATTGACTAAGTTCAGTCCTACAATTAGATTTATCAAACCATACATACATATATGTATTATAGACAAACTAAACGAAACATCAATAAAATAGCTGAGCTAAAACTTAGCAAGACTATCATTTTTTTCAAAAAGAGGAGTTGGGATTGTTATTACTTCATTTTATAATTTTTCTTTTGGCTTATAAGTAGAACTGAAGTAGTTTTTACAAATTTGGTGAACTTATTCAAAAATCTGTCAGAAGAATTCAATAAAAAACATGATCAAACTAGAAAATACTGACTTAAATAAAAGCTTAAAATAATACTTTCTTATTCTCTTCTTGTTGACTATTAAAAGATATGAAAAAATAAAAAAGGGACTTTTTCAATTAAGCAGTCGAGTGAATGTTTCCCTCGTGAAATTTCCTTGTGAAAAAATCAGGCTAAGCACCATCCGGTTTTAAGGCCACCTGACAAGTACTGTGTACAGTCTACAGTGCAGCAGGCCTTTTCGAGTGTTTCTTAATTAAAGTACGTTAACAAAGGACCCCTATATCCAAGAAACGGGTGAATTTTATTTTACCCAATTCGAGACTCAATGTGAAGAAAAAAATCCTTGAACTCTAAACTCTAGAATCTAGTCCATAAATTCTTTAAGATCAAAACCCCAAATCCTTATGCTTTCTCATTTTCCATCTTTCTTTTTATTTTTCTTTTCATCCTTCCTTCTTTATTTATTTCTATCCTTCTTACATTCCATCCATCGAATGAGCAATTCTTCTACTATCCGCTAAGGAAACATTGGCCACCTCTTTCTATCACCAGGGGTCCGAAATACTTTGCCAAAAGAAATGGGGATCTCAAGATTCACTTAGCTACAACTCGAGGATAAGATTTTGAATTGTAGTAAACGAGGGAAAATTATTTTTTAATGTAATATTTCTTTGCAAACATTTTCTGAATAATGTAGAAGTCAAAATCATTTTTTATTAAAGATTAATTTAATAGATTCAAATTGCAGTGTTCTGTTACCGATAATTACCGAAATCGAAGCACTTCTAAGCTTCGTGCTCATGCTAATGGAATCAACTAATGGTTGATTCCTGTTACCACCGATGGTTGACATAATACCACACTTATAATTTGAGCCTGTTCTGAAATGGTTTGTGTTTGTGCTAAATTTTGTGAAACTGTAGCGAGAATCCACATTTATAAACTGAATTAGTGATATATTATAAATTAAGATTTTTTGTTCGTAAATATTTTAATTAAAAAAAAATTCAAATTCAAATTGAAAGAGAGAACCACTGGCAGTGACGTAAAAGGTCATCGGAGCTACTCAAGGTCGCCCACCTTTTTTTCCCCCAGTCGAAAAAAAGAGTTTCGGATTTCACCTCTTTTTGACATTGTCATAAACGACATCTCAGATTCGGTTTGATAAAAAGCCTCCCGAACAGACTTCATACATTATACATCACGATAAAGAAAAAGATCGTTTTTTATCCATCTTATCTCCAGATAAAGGAATACCTATGTCTTCGAATCCCCTCGCATATTCTCTTATTATCTGCAACTCACGTGTTATTTAATTTTAGAAATACCCTCAGTTTTTGTTTGACTTTAGTTTGCCTCTTTCGAAAATCGAATTCATTTTCCTGTTAATTTTATCTCTTGATTGGAGATAGATTAGAACATTTTATCGGCTCGAGAAAGAGTTGCTCGGTCTTACTGGGTTTTGAATCGATTTTCTTTTTTGTTTTTTGCTTTCTTTCTCTTTGATTTTCTTTCTTTTGTACATTCAACGTCATATATGTCTTAACCACTAGGATTTTGCATTGAATGCTTGGCTACTTCGTGGCTTGGCTTTTGATTGCAGTCGAGTTATCATGCGCAAGATTATATATGAAGTTTTTTCTCACATTTGTTGTTCCAATCGATACGACACTTACCGAGAAGTCCAGACAAGTTTCTTATTGGTACGCTAAGAATAGAGCGGACGTCCGATCACTGGCTATATCGGACATCCGGTGACCGATACTGCAATAAAGAACAATACACCGTCGCAGACTGCTGCAAAAAAAATTGAAAAAACGTGCAACACCTTATGGGTGTAAATCTTTTGCCATAAACTTGATAGTTTCGAAAGAACAATTACTTACATACTTTCAGAAATATAGCAACTTTTAAGATATGTCATCAGCAATTTTTTATTTTTTCGTATATATTTCCAATCATCATTATTAACAATATAATGAAAATATCTATATTTTGCGAATATGTATAGCTAATGAAAGACATTGGCAAGGCTTGTTAGCTTTGTCTACTGAAAATCGAGTGGGTCGCATCTTGTTCTGCAGTCGATCACTTCTGTTTATACTTATCCTAACTTTTATGATGACATTTCAGAGTTTTCTGTATACATTTCAAACATTATACTCACTACAAATTTGTTATTCGTCTTGAAGAATAGACAGATAAAAAAGAGGCTTTGCAGGACAAGCGAAGTTTGGGAAAGCGCCACTGAAGAGCCTTATAACGTGCATTCCAATAAATGAATCAGAGTTGGATCATACTGAAAGACAAAGCATCTTTGTCTCTATTTTCTCTTTCTTTCTTTTTCTTCCTCGAAATGAAGTGAGACAAGAATGCGTGCTGTCTCTCTCCCTATCTAGACAGTTTCATATTTAGCTACCACTTATACTCTCGAAAATAATCTGGGTACATAAGTCTCTCTTGCGGTATCGAGCATTTCTAGTGGAGGTGCCCTCCACAATCTCCACACCAACATCCTAACTTCATCAGCACTACCTCCTCCTCCGCATCTTGGTGTTGAGAATGGCACCTCCTCGTTTTATGCCTCGAACTGCGAAACGCACCAAACGACTCCTATACACGACCATCGCAAATTCACATCGGCCGTCAGGCGGTGCCAATAACGTACCGAGACAGATGGGAAATGTAAGAGAGAAAGAGAGAGAAATTGAGGGAGAGGGTGTCAGAGAGTAAGAGACACAAAAAGCAATGAGAGAGAGAGAGAGGTTGCTAGGTCGAGGGCTGTTTTACTGTCTGCAAGGCCGCACTCGTCGTGCAACGTCCTCATAACGACTTTTTTACGACTCTCAAAAAAAGGGAGGGAAAGGAAGAACGGACCTTCAGAGAATCGAGCTACCTTTTTACTGCAAATAAAAGCGTACTCCAAGCATAACATCATGTTTAAGACGTCAGCGCAACCCAAACGCATCTGGCAATTCTCCAGGGTTCGCGAAATTACTCTTTTCGATTCGTTACTATCATCCTACCCTCATCAAAAATCACATTCAAGTTAATCACTACATTTTTTAGCGAGGAGGCCTCCGGTTGTTTGTTGCACTTTAGGGGTTTAACGTTTCGATATTCTAATTCCAATTTTCACTGCTGTTTTATTATTATGTGTAGCTTTCAATTAAGTTAGCATACTCGTGTATTGATTAGAGACACGTGCCAGTTTTCCGTTGTACTCAGATTTTCAAGAGAATTTTAGATGGAAAAATTAAATGTTCATCGAAAGTTATAGTTTTCGGGAAATGTCTCGGGCTCGAGCCAATCTCAAAACCCCAAAATTGCAACCACACTGGATAATTTTGAGTGTTAACCACAATTAAAAAGCACATCTACTTGGAAAAACTGCTATGGTTGTTACAACCACAGGAATAGTAAAATATGGTACAACTTTTACTATTTTTTGTACCATATAGTAGTTTTTTCTGTATAGAT
The DNA here is from genome assembly GCA_904066005.1 of Synergus itoensis. Lineage (NCBI taxonomy): Eukaryota > Metazoa > Arthropoda > Insecta > Hymenoptera > Cynipidae > Synergus > Synergus itoensis. Next base: position 2,806,300 of record CAJFCP010000074.1, on the reverse strand, counting down.
GTGCTTCAATCGTGGTTACCATTCAAAATTACCGGGTTTGATTACAATTTTGGGATTTGGTTGTACAACAACCACATGTGATTATAACAACTATTATACAATAGTTGTGGCAAGTATTCCATAATAGTTACCACAACCGCAGATGTGGTTGTCAGGCCCGGCAGATAATATGGGTACGGTGGGTAGTACTACCCACCCGGAAAATTTCATGTGGGTAAAATACCCACCCGGAATTTTATGGCATTTTTGGGAAAATGAATCACCACGAAGTTTTATAAATTGTTTTATTTAATTAAAAACTTCCCCCCTCCCACCCCACTTCTCTCCGCCCTACTACTACCCACCCGGGCCGAACTTGATCTGCCGGGCCTGGTGGTTGTGATAACCATATAGAGTTGTTTCCATGTAGAAGTAAAATAAAGGATCAAGGAAAGAAATGAGTGGATAAAAGTGATATAAGAAAGGAAAGTTATATGTATAATAGACAAATGTAAGTGCATAGTATGTAAGTTATGTAATCGGAGAAGAATAAATTGGATTATAAAGTGGGTGCAGTAAAGAAAGGAGTCTATAAAAAGTGGAAGGAATATTTTCACCGATTTGAATATGGATTTCATATATAAGATGACGAAGTACTACATCAATTTTCAAAAGTTTTAAAGGACTTTCAGTTGTTTTCAACATTTTCCTCCTCCACTAAAAATGCTAAAAAATGTTTATCCACTGCACTTGATGTACAACTATTTATCCGGCAGGCTTAATAAATTATAAGTGAGGTATGAAACTGTAAAAGCGAGTTGAAGTATTTCATTTTTACACGAGTTTATAAAGTTTTTGCATCTCTCGACCATGTGCTAACGGGACCGGCATATTTACACGGTCCCTGATTTACAAACACCGTCTGTATCGCGCGACGGAATAAATGTCAAGTGTTGAATACAATACACTGAGGCACATGCAGGGAGAAAATAAATGTGTATTTCACACATATAGGGCGGAATAATATTGCGTTTAGTCTATCCTATTGCATGACTGGCCCTGGGAGGGCAGGTTCCATATGTATCGCTGACTGTAGACATATAAGCACATTAAAGACAAATGCATTTCCAGTACCTCGCACGTGTGTCTTGCACTCCAAGGATTCTATGCTCGGAGAATGATAAGTCCAGAGTAAAAGGCAAATGTTGTAAATGCTTTATAAAAAACGCGATTCCGCTACCGATGATTCGATTTTGCCTATCGGAAATTAAGCACACTTGTCTATTGAGATTGAATCTTGCAAAAGTTGAAATTTATAAATAAAAAGATAACGTCTGAGGAATTTGTGTAATCAGAACCTCAGGATATATCTATTATAATCCTATTAGAAAGTATGCTGTTGAAATACCAAGAAAGGTACTGATTGTTCAAAGTCAATTGTATGTATAAAAGATAAAGGATCGCGTTCATAAAGACATTCTTGTCGAGTCAGTGCAGTTTATACTTGTTACTCTGCAACCTTGCTGTTCTTTTTGGAAGACCAGTTCCCCATAACCTAGATTCCATGTCAAACGAGTCGCTGGGATGCAGAACCCGTCACATCTGCTTTTAAAAAACCAGCCATCCTGTTTTGCACATAAGAAAATCGGTTCGGATCATGTTACGTGAAGCAGCAGTACGAAAGAAAAAATTATAAATCTAATGACATTTCACCTTTCTTTTTGCCTACCGAACAATTCAACTTTTGCAATTTGCTTATATTATCTGTAATTTCAAATTCTCTGCTTACATTTACTTAAACCCTATTCCAAGAAAAAAAACTTATCCTTTATTAATGAAATCCAGCTTGTCATTTTAAATCAAAAGCAACAAACTTCCTGACAGAGGGTTGGGGAAGATAATCTACATTTTCTGACATGACAACTTCATTAAAATTGAAATAATCAAGTCAGATATTCATGACGAGTTCACGGTGTATGAACTTAATATAAATAGTCGGGGAAACACTTAAAGCTTTTAATTAATGTAACATAAAGATTGCGATCGCCTGTATAGAGGCATTTTCCTGCTTTAGCATTTTTTCTGTCTCTTGACTTTTGCCGCCAACTTCGTCAGGCATAATGGCATAACTTGTAATTATACAAGTCCAGATCGTGTACATCATCAGTCTCACCAGTAGATAAAGTAGTGCCCTATGAGCAGCCAGACAAGCGGTCAGGCTGCAGACCAGACTGCCGGGCAAAATGCAAGCTGGCGGCTGGCGAGCTATTCGTTCGGGTGAAGGACCCTGTTTTCTCTCTCCAATTTTCTCTTTCTCTCCCTCTCTCTCATCCTCTATCTTTCCCTTATTTCATATCTATCCTTTTCTGCCCTTAAGAGAATATATGTATCTCTTTCTCCTTCAAGATTTTCTCCCCCTGTCTCCTTTTCTCTCTCACTTTCTTTCTCTTTTTCCATCTCTTTCTGTCTGCCGAGCTCTTCCTCCCACTATCGACTCTCCGTCACGGATTTCCTCTTCCTCTCGTTCATGTCTTGCTCTTTCGTCCACTTTCAGTCCATCTAATCCTCCCTCCTTCGTCTTCATATTCTTTCTTCTTGTTCCTTCTTTCTCGATTCATGATCTGCAGAAAATACTCATACATTGAACAATGCCCACCTGGGTTTCAAATTGAACGTCGAATCCAGATAAAACTGTATAAAGTCGAGGGAACACACCTTTCAAAGTCCCTTTTATTGCCTCTGTTCCTTTCCCTCGAGTCTAGTCGGAGCTCTGACCCTACGGTTTCACCCGAGAAGTGATTAGGCTCGTATCGCTTCAACCTTCAGACTTATTCGCAGACAACGCCCGTCGGCGACGTTGTCTATGCTAAGGAAGCATTATTTTTAACGCCCCAAGAAATCACAAGTACACCGGCACGATCGAGGTTCGCCGGAAATCAACGTCGTTATTGAATTATTTAAAAGATATTTTACATTTACTTTGAGAGGGGGGGGGGGGGATATCTTGCAATTTGAATCATGTAAAAGTAGCAGAATTGAGATACATAGCGTCAATTGAAATTGGCAGTACAGTATTGCGAATTCTATTTTTGGCCATTCCCGATTTGGCAGTTTTAAGGAGTTCACCTGATAACGGCCACATTTCGAACGATTTTTTGGACATTTTTTTTGCAAGAACTATAAGGAAGATATTAATATCTGTATTGAATGCATCAAGTGAAAAAATGCTTGAAAAAGATCGAATTTCGGGGAAAAAAACCACCATTTTGTAAATTTTCAGAATTTCGAAAAACCCCTCCGTCAATACTTCGACGACTAAACTAAAAATAACACAGTTTTTTTTATTTATGATTCAGACAACTGATCCAGGCATTTTGCACTATAATTTTGAGGAGGTCACGTTCCGACACTCTTAAGATCAATATAAATGAAATGGAATTATAATAAAAAAAAAATACTGTGTAAAATAGAAGAATAAACTTTTGAAGGGATTGGAAATACGTCAAATACGGCCGTATAGTGATTATAGTCATACTCTCACTACAAAATTTCTAATACACATAATGAACAGTTGGTACTTAAGTCACCATCAGTCGATAATGAATTTAATAGTTACTGAGTTTATTCTGCTACAATGAAATTTCTACTTCAATTTAATTTGAAGCTAAAGGAAATTGAAGTTTGAAGACTAGCAATAACGATAAAAAATCAGAGCGTAATTGTGTCTTTTTAGGAAGTCATTAAAAGGTCGTTTGAAAAGAAAATGATATGATTGGCTGTAGTTGCACTTTTTATCTTTCCGCTTTATCTTTGCCAACGTAAAACGTATGAAAGTCTCTCTGAAAAATATTCTATACAAGAGGCAATATATCTGCCATTACATTTCGGTGGCTTCTTGCTTGACTGTGCATAACGTAATGGGGTACTGTGACGAAAAAGGCCCTGCAGATTTCTGTTACAATATTTTGAGTTGTGAAAATTGAACAATGCTGGGATTCATAAATGAGTCATTTATAAGACAGGTACTTAGTTAATTGTTTTAATAAGGAGATTAGGGTCAATGGGGTGAATCTAATTTAATTGTATTACACAAGGGACTAATTCAATTAATATTCGCGAGGTTAAACCTCATTTATATAATTCAATTAAGACTCTCTAGTTAATTAAAATATTACGCAAAATAGAGTTATTATTTTTATAAAATTGAATAGCTTTAGACTCGTTGGAAATACTGCTTGCATTTGCAATCTTGCAGTGAATTGAACTTTAAAATTTATTTGAGATTGGGACAAACTGAGTGTTTCTGAGAAAGATTTCATGGACTGAAGATTTTTTTAAAAGTATCTGTATATATATTGCCACGACGAGCGATAATTGAGTGAATCGCTCGAACAAGTTCTCAGTGGACAACGGTATTTGATGCACGCAAACCGACGTATTTTCAGTATCGTGACTTGATTAAGTTTGCAAGTGGAGGTAATGCACAGAGGAATTTGAATGGCGGCTGAGTTGTTAACGTTAAAGCATTTTACGTCAAAGGGGAACGAACTGCGTTCCGAGTAGCACAATAAAACCAAGTTCACTCTCCTTGAAAACTCGCTAATAGGGCAGGCTACACGAGATTTTTTACTTTAAAAAGTACAAATCCTAACCAACTACTGACTACACAAAGGAATTCTTTGTCTGCCAGCCAGGCATGGAAGATCAATGCGATTGCCTCTCGTGACTAATGAGTGAAGGTGCCAATCTTATCTTCTTCTATCAATTATCTACTTCAGTGCCGTAATTAACACTGTTTTCTTTCTTAATTCCGATTGAGTCTCGTTACGCAACTCTAATATTTAATTCTGCGAATTCAAATTACATATTTAGGGAACATAGCTCTAATAGTGTTTAAACATATTATCGACTTATCACAGAAGAGTATATAAACCTTGCAGATATTTAAACCATTATATATGAAACCTCGTCAAAAAACCACCTAAGTATAATTTATCACTTCTCGCACATTGGATGAGGGCCCTTTTACGAGTTTGCGAATTACAAAACAGACCCAAACCTGTAACGAGGCAGAATTTTTTTGTTCTTTTTAAAAAAGAGTTCATGATTAGGCACAGTTAAGGAAGCCAACATGACTCGACTGATGTGTAAATTGCATTATATTTTACGGTTCATTATCGTGGATGCAATATAATGAGGACACAATAAAGTGCTTATAAATTTGTGAGCCAGTACTGCAATTCAAGGCGAGATCCATATTCAACGTGCGAGTACTAACGTAAAACCGTTAAGCCTTTTTTCGCATACTATTCAGAGAGATTTAATCAGCGATAAGCTAGTGACCATCAATTTCAAGAGGGAATCGCGTAGAGACCATGCAATACCCGCAGCATTAAAAGCACCTGGCGCCATAATCAGAATAAAAAAAGCAAAAAAAATAATAATTAAGCAACCCTGAGTTGAGCCATCAGACAGACCACAAAGAATCATGTTTGGCATACAAAGTGCAACTGAAGGAAAATTTTGAACGTTTTTCAACAATTGTTGAAAGTCTTCTTTTCCACTGTTTGAATTTCTTCATGGTTGTTTATTTTTTATCGTATTTTGATAGCATGTCGCAGATATTAGGTGATTAGGGGTTTCGTCATATTGTGCAAGTATTTCGCAAAGAAATATGTGCAAGTAAAAAGGAAAGTATGCCTTCTTGTCTAGAGATTGATGTATATTACATTGCATCGCTTAGCAACTAATAAAATCCTTTCAACATGAACAAATCGAGTTTCGTCATATATGAAAGAATTAAATCTCTATCGTATATTAATTATTTTTAACATCTTAGGATCTATTTCAATTTTGATATACGTTTTTTATTAAAAACACTTGCTACCCTACTCTATGTTAACGTGTTTGTCGTTGAATTCGTGCTTTATCTTATAAATCAATGTCAGTGATGTTTGCACTGATGTGGCAGATTTTCTATACATCACAAAACTAAATTTAATCCGCCCATTTTTATTTCCTAATAAAGACTGACATTTTTGGTAAAATCAGCACTTCTTGTCTCTTATCAATTATTAGGCCTAGCTTTGTTCCTTTTGCTTTAATTTTCTTAATAATTTTTGCTTTATCTCTGATTAAAAAAGATGCGTCATAGAAGGCATATTCTTTGCTTCAGGAATTTGATGACTTTCCTCAATCTCTAATATTCCAGAGATTTTCCAGGAATTTGAGTATTTCACAGGATTTTAAAAATTTCATTAAATTCCCGTTCAACAAAAATTCACTGTCATTATCGGGTTTTCCCCGTGCATTGGCCACCTTGATTCAATTTCAATATGATACGTTCATTTATCTATGACAATAACATATTTTAACATCCCGTCAAGAAAAATTTTAATTAAACAAGAATATTGGTTTGTTCGTGCAAAATTACGGATTCCAAAGGTTTGACCGGCGTGTGCAGATTGCTAGGAATTTCCGATGATGGCACAGACATACAGAGCGGAAGGTACAAAGCGGTTCCACTCGGTTCAGCGATTCTTGGTATCGCGGCGCCAATGTGCGGCCAGAACCGCATAAGCTTCCGCTCGAATTCGGGCGTTCCCGATCCCAATCGTCTCGGCTCGTGCAGGATCGGCGAGACTCGTCCTACACCGCAGGACGGTTAGTAGCAGACTCGCGGCACAAGGTGACGGTTTTGCGGCCTGAGCAACGGCCAATCGGCCAGTTCGTCGCCGGCCGCTCGTGATAGAGGTATACTCTCTTCGAACTCCCTCGTCTCGTCTTAAAATCAACTCTCATTGACAACCGAAATTCGCACAACTTTTCAAATAAATTCCCATTTTTTTTTTACCTTTTTTCTTGATAATTACCAACAATCTCTACTAATCTATCTCGAATTTTACCGGTCGACTTTTATCTCTCAAATCACGTTTCTCGAGAGTGTTCTACCCACGTATCTTGCGTTATGAATCAGAGTCCTTTTCGCGAGAGTTAACGGTCGAGTGTTTGGTGACGTGTTCAAATGCGCCATTTTCAATTTCTCCTTTTTCATCCCCCCAGATCATCAAAATATTGCTTTTATTTTCATTTTTTCATCTCTTGTGCTAATAAAGTCTCTAAAGGACCGATAAAATGGGTAGTCTCTTATTTCGTGTGATGGTTTTCATTTATAAATGTAAAATATGTTAAATGAGACGTAATTTTCCTTAAGACTGATTTTCTTAGTCCGAAATAAAGTTTGTTCTTTTTCTGTGAAGAGATTAAAATAGAAATGCAAAAAAAGAAATGGTGTTCTGCGGCCGTTGGAACGCATTCAAATTTCGAACGTGCCACGAGCGATCGTTGCTCCTAAATTGCAATTTACGTTTACATCGTCTAAAAGTGGGAATCTCAACTTTTATCAGAATCAAAAGTGAATTACTGTCTTTTAATACTTAACGAGAAATGAGAAAAAGAAATTTTTAAGTGTAACCGAAATGTTCTGATCGACTAATCAGAACTCGGAATCATTTGTTCCAGAATCAAAATCAAAGTAGAATTCGCCTGTTATTGTGTCTCGAGTGTTTGGCTTCAAGAGTTCCAGAAATGTCTGCAAGTGAATCCGAAAGTTACGGTGGATAATTTTGTGGATGGAAAGACCTGGAACGACTCGACAAGAAGACCTGGAAATTCAGATACTGCAACCGGCATTTCCTAACCTCTATTCTGTGGAAAGGCGAGCACGTGTTCGAGAAGGTAACGTCTAACGGTTTTTGGATTGATTAATCCATTCACTTTGCAAATTTTGATTTTCAAATTTCTGCTAGAGGAATCGAATCGCAAGGTGAAAAAAAAAATTTAGAAAGTAAATTACGCATTTACTTTTCAATGAAACTGAATTATTGCTAATTGCTGCTATTTTGTAAACGTATAATTAACAGCAATTGCTTACTTTCTTCACTAAAATTAGTTTCTTTTTGTATTGATTTATGAAATGGCCTGAAACTGGTTTTTTGCAATGAGGCAGAGTTTTATTCATAGTTTGCAGACATCTGCGCAAGACTGTAGACTGTAGTGTGTGTAGAATGTAATGACTTTTGCGTTTTTACTGCCGCAGATAATCGCGACGACGCGACGTAGCAGACTTTCGACTCTTGAGCGGAGACGTGCCTTTTGCGAAATCTATTTTTGAGGCACGTAGGGAGCCGAGTTTTTTTTCAAGCACTAGATTCGTCCGTTCTGGGACCAGGGACGGCATAAGAAAAAAAATCATTTTTGCAATAAATTTTAAATTTGCAAAGTTTACGATAAACCACAAAAGCTTCAACCCCCCTGCAAAGTTGTAACTCATCTTATTTTATTCCTTAAAGTTTAAATAGTCGCCAAAATTACCTTAAATCATTGAGTCAAAATTTTACTGCTGATAACGTTTTTTACGTTTACTTCTTTTCAAAGCTGAAAGACACTCCAAAAACTTTCATCCCCATAATTCATTTGGAACTCACCCTATATATTCCCTTAGTCCGAAAAACTTCCCTAATTCGTGGGGTCAAAATTTGATTGCTGATAATACAACTTTTCAATGTCAAAAGGCACCCAAAGAAGTTTCATCCCTCTAGCTCATTTGGAACTCACCCCGTATTCACCAAAAACTTTTCGTTTTAAGGAATTAAATGGGGGTGAGTTCCAAATGAGCTAGAGGGATAAAACTTTTTTGGATGTCTTTTACATTGAGATTACTTATAATCAACAATTAAATTTTGACCTCACGAATTAGAGAATTGTTGGTGAATTGTTTTAGGATGATATGGGATGAGATGAATTCCAAATCCGCGGAGAGGTTGAAACTTCGGTCGGGTCATTTATTGGGTTGTATAAAACATGATTGAAAAGTTCTGAACGTTCAAATGAACGAATTTTTGTATTGATTGTATTTGTAACTTGATTGTTATTTTTAGTTGGCTCAGTATTTCTGGATAAAATTTAATTTGAAAAAAATATTTCGTTCATTTGAACGTTCGCAACTTTATTCACATTATAAAACTACAATAAAAATTCCAAATACAAAATCACGCCGGGAAAGGAACGTCCCTGCTCTTGTGTCCGTTTTTCCATAATTCCAATTATTTAATTTCTTTTGCATGTCACGCAAGCTTTTGAAAAATTTACGGGATACGTAAGGTTTATGGCCTGTTTTTTGGACGCTTAAATGATATTTGTTTTTAATGCGATATACGATTTATACGATTTATACTTCCGTTTCAGCAATTTTGCTACTGTTTCATGTCCCAAATATTACGCAACTAGTTTGCGCAATTCACATTACAGTCTACAATTTGCTCAATGCTCATATGCATTTTCAAAGTTGTGCGTTCCCAAAGTACAACGATACATAATTTCAGTTGAATTGCTGTATGATTGACAATGAAATGAAGTAGCACATTACAGAAACGTGTTGTAATGCTAATTATAATAACTTGCCACTTCACTGCCTGCTAATTTCTGTCTGCATGTCATTATGTCGTTAAATGTAATTTTTTCTGACAATAGGGTCGTTTTTAAACTATAGAAATATATTAACAACTACTGAAAGTACCATTTGGTTGGTCACTAAAGAGAAACTTGATCAAAGTTTACTTTTATTGTACTTCTTTGAAACATTCTTGATACACCTTTTGTAAAGAGTTTTCAGGAATCCAAATTCCTTGAATTCATTTATCAAAATGTCCATGAAGTGAGAGTCATGCATATTATGAAAGCAAAAAATAGATTGGATCGAATAAATCAGAAGCAGAGATCCATTCATATTTACACATTTCGATGCCGGCTGATGAAAAGGTGAGGGAACTTTTCGAAGGATATTTTCTTAAGAAAACGTCTGAACGGAAATCTTTCTCGTCGCCCTCTTTCATTCCCTGCCCCAACTTGCCCTTTGTTCTCCATATAGACGAAGCACCAAATGGATTCGATGTTGTGTATGTATGTGCAAGTTTGTATGTGAATCCACGTTCACATTCATATGCGCATGTCTACACCAGGCTGTCGTACTTTGTCAGGTAGCTGGTAGACAAAAAAGCTTATAGATGTCTACGAGAAGTGAAGACGCGTCAACTTTCAAACCCACGTGGAAAGATTCTACGAAAAATCTTCTACGGAAACTACTAGAAATTCCATGTGGAAATTTCATTATATAATCCATGTGGAAAGTCAACTAGAATTTCCATGCGCGAATAAACTACCAACGTCAAATTTAATTCTCGAACCAGGTGTGTGCGAACAACACATTCCTCGGGGATTTGAGGTTTTTTTTCCTACCATTATCCTCGCGATTTCATTATTATCTTTATTGCACATCTAAATGTGCTTAGAATTTATGTCATTTTGACAATATACAACAAACAGAAAGAATTGTATATTATGCTGTAAAACTTGTTTGCTGATACCTGATCAGGATCAGCTATAGATTCCATAGTTCTAAGTTAGTTAGATACAGTCTTCATAAAATTAAATTATAGTCTAGAATTGGTCTAGTACACGGCTGAGGGTACTGATCATTATTTTACTATCCAAGATAATGAGCCCTCTTTGTAGAATGCTGCCTATTTTGTATGGGTAATAATTATCTTGTGAGTTTGTGAGCTGATCCTTGTTATTTCATTATTTACAAGGGTTTCAGGGTTCCAAGTAGAAAAGAGTAAAATAAACGCTAATGTATGCAGTAATTCTGCTGCTAAAGTGCAGAATATCAATAATGAAGATAATATGGTTACGTCTTTCCGTTGTCCGATTATACGTCAATATTATTTAACAAGTATGCAGACAAAGAACTAAATTTCCGGATTATTGTGAACAAACTAGCGAGGTAGGCATAATTCTGTACTTTAAACGAATGTATGCACTCACTTTTGTAATGAAAGAAACTATTATGCTACCGAAGATATGTCAAGATTAGATATCCTTCTTGGATCGGTAGTATAATAGGGTTCTAATAGTTCAATCATAAGTGGAATTGTGACACGAACTTCATAAACCGAAGATAAAACAGATGAAGATTATTCTCTGTTACACCTACCAAAATGGATCTTCAAGATTAATATCTCTTTTTCAAATTTTGGGAAAGATCACTACAAAAAATACTACCGAATACAATGTATTGTCGGAAACTGAATACTATACTACCTAAAATGAAACTATTTTGGTAGTTATACAAACACCAGAAAACCATTCTTTGATACCAAAAGCTATATTATTATCAAAGGTTTCATCCCTTTTTGCAGAAGAAGATACTGATTATCACCAGTATTATCCAAGATAAAAAAAACCGCTGCATATTCTTTGATGGATTGCGATTACTATCTATTTAAGGCCATATCCACTTTTATGGAGGAGGATGCTGATCACTATAAAAAATACTATACCGACGACAATGTATTAGCGAAAACTGACTATTATATACCGAAGACAGTGCATATCTTGTGAATATTTCATTTTCATTAGCTGAAAATGTTCACTTCCATATAATTTATACACTCCACAATATGCTACATGTATACATAAACTTGCTTAGCTATATTCATTCTTGAATACTCGTTACACATTTAACGACACTCGTTTTATGTGTATACGAATCACGGGAAAGTATTTATTCGTCCCGAATAGAACTTGATATTGCTTTTTGCCATTTAAACTTTTAAAGTGCATGTTACGCCCTTGTATGTGGAATAAAACTCGTCTGCTACTGCTACTCATAAAATTCTAAATTTATAGATACTAATCTAACGCATACATATTTTTATATACAGATTATAATAAGAGCATGAGAATACACTTAATAAAAAATAAAAAAAAATTAAATTACTTTATTTTAATCGATTCTATCATTAATTTTTCGCGAAAAATCTTGATTCTCTCTTAATAATTCTTAGAATGTTACAAGAAAATATTGATCCTACCAAAGAACTATCAAAGTATATATCTGTCTTATTAAACGCTCCTTAATAGGAAATCCATTTCGATTAACCTAAAACCGTCATCATCACGATCGTCCCACTAACTTCCCCCTCCCTCGTTTGAACCACGTCTAGCTTTATTACCTCGAGGCCAATGCTCCTACTAAACGAGGCGTGAGATCTCGAGAGCTTTTAAAGTCTCAATTTCTTTCGCATACGCCCTAAAAATTTCCTACAATTATACAGATTACCTTGACCTACAAGAGGTTTCTTGTATCGCGATATTTGTTACGAAATCAACTTCTATAAATCCTGTTAAAGATAATGTAGAAAAAAATTGCCAACATTATTTTTAAACTCTTTACTGGAAAATAACCTTACACGAATTGATAATTTTTTTTTCTGTAATCACATTGGAGAAAATATCTCTTCGAATATATATGCAGTCCAATTTATACTCAATCGCAAATGCTATCGCTCGTTTTGTCCCAATACGTCATAGGGAAGTTCTGCTCATTATTATGACGAATCAGCTCCACGCGATGTTAAGCTTTGCAGATGTATGATTACTCATATGCGCTTATCATTCTAAACTCATATGAGAAACATATCTACTGACAACCTTAAAGCAGATGGCACCACCTATTTAAGATAAAAAGTATATTTCTGGATTTTCTTGCATCTCACATTTAGGATTTTTTCAAAAGTTTAAGATTAAATTTATATTTATAAAAGTACTCGTCAAACGTTGTTTCTGATAGAGATCTAGCAATAGCAGTCCTTAAAATATCGCAAATCGTTCACCTACGCATTAAACAACCTCGGAGGCAGAAGGTGAAATCACAGGATGTGTCCGAGCATCACGGTTGGTGGAACTCTCATCAGAATGCATGAACTACTTGTACGAGTAGTGGGGATCTTTTGACTTCGCATATGAGTACACGTCATAAAGTTGAACAGAACTTCTGAGTGTATAATGAAATTTTAGTCAAGCTTTTCTAACGCAGGACTATCACCAACATAAGTTGAAAAGCTGATTAAATCCAATTTGCAAACTAGCTTGTATTTGTGTTAACATTATTTTTAAATTTCTTTCCACTACATCAATTTGCAAGAGTTTTCAGAGAAGACCAGAAATCAATGTTGTATATATGTTCACTAATCTAATTGAAGAGAGGGGGCCGATCTCAATATATGTACATGGGCAGTCATTTAAGCCTTTAAATCAACTTATTCAGCGTTGATGAAAACGGCCATGAAAGTCTGATATCTCGCATATAATTTTTCTTGAGGAAGGTAGATAAGGATTTAATTACTATTTAGGCCTGATAAATCCGAATCATATCATCATAGTCATTCATTGAAATTAGTCGAGTGTAATTGCGGATGTGATATTTCAAACTTCAGTCAAAATCTAGAACTTCTAAGAAATATTGAAGTGTTAATTGTTAATTGTGGATTGTTCTTCTCAAACTTGATTCCTATCTTTGAGGAAAGATAAGACTACCCTACCCCAATTTTGACATAGGTTCTGAGTTAGTGAACCCTACATCCACTTTTAGGGACGTCTGTCTACTGCACATATTGAACCAATACTTTATCTCCCTTCTGTTACTTATCCTGTCTAGACTTCCAACCCCTCTAATGCTTTCGATAACCCACTTTTTCCATTCTTTAATGCTTTTCAGTAATCATAATAAAAAAGTTCCTCATTTTTTCCGATTTGCAACATTTATGTGGATATTTATAAGATAGTGAATACATACAGGTTCTGAGAAAAAATGTGAAAAAGTATGTTTCTAGAGTTCATGAATAGGTAGTCATTTTTAAATGTTGAGTCAGCTGATGAATGTGACTTTGAAAACCTACAAAGAAAATTGTATAACACGTGTCTTTGTTTAACTTTCAACAAACAGTGCTTCCTATCTCTTTGTTGAATAACTTATTGCTTTTTATTTAGAGAGCATGACCAAAAATCCGCGTAGATAACTAATTTGCTGGAATGCTTAGAAGAAACTTTTTCATTGAGATTTCGACTTTAAATTTATTCAAGTAAAACCAGAAATGACGAAATCGATTTTTGTAAGTAAAGCGTAAAGTACATTCTCAAAGTATCATGCCACTCGAGAAATTATTCGGATCAATATCGTTTCTTAAGGTACACTTTGATATATGTAGTCTTCTAACACCCTTTGCTAATTATTTCAAGATTTAAGCTTCTTCAGCCGACACAATACGTTCTGAATGAGAATATAATGAGCTGTTTCTTTTAGCATTTTAAATCTATTCATCTGGATACTCTCCATCGCTTATTTCTGAAATCACTTGTCTTTTTACGTAAGTCTACGTTTTCGCTACATCATTCAAGGATAAGATTTTTTTTCCTTGTACCCGTATTTATAGACTATCTAGAGTTACACTTTAGCATACATATATTTCCGAATACCCTCATTGCTAGGATTTGATCCCTAATGGCCGATATATGCGGGTCGAGTTAGGCCCTTTTATTAAATTAATATTTCGAATTGTTGATCAAGAGTAAGCTATTATTAAGAGATGAAAAGAGAAGAATAAAAACGATTAAAACTTGATGTGGTCAACATTTTCTACCATAGACTTTGCAATAAACTGTTGCAAATGAATGGTCCGTGAATTCATAAAATATTTCTTGAACAGCGGGCTGAAATTGTTGAAACAATGATCATAAAGTTGAACAATGTACTCTAAACATTGATACTACAACGATTCAGTACATTCTACAAAGAGCAAACAATGTTGTAATTTCTATGAAAGGCTTTTGCGCTTTAACCAGAAATGAAAACAGCGGGAATGTTTTCATCAGTTTTTCATATTAGTGAAAACTGAATGAAGTATATGAGTTAATTATGTGAACATAGAAATTAATTTGGAAGATAATTAAGCCTAGTAAAACAAAAAAATACAAAGATTTCTCAGTAGAAGTTGTTATGTAAAACTGTTATGATACTTTTTAATTTGTTGACATAAGTGAGGACTGAACTTAAAATATTGGAAGAGATAACGAAAATAACAGCACTCTTTTGTTCTCTGGTGATTCAAAGAACTAGAAGTGACATTGTTAAAGATCGATTGCATCAAAGAGATTGCATTCTACTACAAGAGATTCTAATTCCTGCAATTTGTCCTAAAACGCAAAAAACATACGAGTGACTGTGGGTCTGGGTCACTTTCTTACATGGAAAAAAGAAAATGGCTGAATTTACAATTTAAAATAGTCAACATGCGCTCTGAATGCATTTTTCCAGGAATTTAGTAAGTTTTACTATTTAAAATTGTAATTTTTGCTAAGAAAATTGCAAACCCTGTTTTTTCATTGCAAAAGTTACAATTTGAAATAGTAAAAGTTACTAAATTCCTGGAAAATTGCGTTCAGAGCACATGTTAACTATTTTAAATGGTAAATTCAGTCATTTTCTTTTTTCCGTGCATACTTGAAGATGGGAAAGTCAACCTAAGCGTGAATTTCATCTACAATGTTCTACACTATATTAATATGTATATACGTTCATTCTAAATAAATAGTTTTCGCAGAAACAGGGCAATTTATCTCGTTTCATGAAAACAGAGGTAAATCCGAGGGTAAATCACTTGGTCTTAGCGACAAGTTTTCTAGGTCAATAGACTGATATACAGGTAATATATACAGTATACCTATATATACTGTAAAGGCCGTACATTAGAATGCAATATTTTCAATGGAGCTCCTGCCAAGCGAAATAATTGTTACAGAGTGACAAGTACGATGGATGAAGCGAGTCTATTGGTCTATTTTGTCCTCATTGTCTCATAATCCTGCAAATGTGGCTACAATAAAAATTTCAAGAGCCAACATACTCCCGATTCGTTCCAGAGCTTAGGTCATGGTCAGAGGTTTTTTGTAGCCCTCTTTCAATTACTTGCTTCAGAGAACTACCTTTTCAAGGGTTTATTATTGAGACAGGCCTAATACATTTTGAGGACATGTGTGAGCAACTGAGCAAGGTTAGATTTGCCGGCCGGCTAGCCGGTTAGTCATGTGAGCTGGGAATGAGTGGGTCGTGCATCTTCGCTGATATTCGCAGGGTTTCGCCAGGCATTCGCACACGATCTTTTTCGCTATAGTAATACATAGTAGTTCGCCAGAATCGTCACTAATGTGTTGGTGAACGATGTTGGTGTAAGGGGTACGTGTAAGACTCATATGCGTGTGCTGATGTCAACGCCTGGTGGGTCGCCGTGCTCGACGCCAGTTTTATTTAATCACGCTGCTCTGCTCGGCTGCCGTCAGGCCTGTTGCTAGGCGCTCCCTCCCCCACGGGGCCCCTGCGACGTGCCCCGCCCCTGTCTGAGCCCCCTTCACCCTGTTTCCCCCTTTACCGCGGGGTCCCTCCACCCCTCCTCGTCACGGTATATCTCTTCCATTTCATCCATTAACAGACGGCCCAGACGCCCCTCGGTCACCAACGAATATTTTCGCCTTTCGCTTAACCATGCGGTTCAACTGCTCAGTTTTCGCTCTTCGCGAATCGCTCCTAGTCAACGGATTCAAGGTCACGGCGAAACAGTCGTGAGACGAGCGAGACGGGGGAGATTGGGGTCAGGAGATACGGTTTTCTTCTCTTCTAGTTCAGAAGGTTGGTTCTAGAATGGATTGGGGTTCATCTAAGGGTGGAGGGAAGAATATTTACAAAAGAAGGTGGGTCTAGGAGGGTGATTTTTATTCCCGAAGTCACGTATTCAAGACGAGGGACGGCGCGATCATTTTTTTTCATTATATTATTACTCAGATGCCACAAAAAGTCCCTGAATACTTCCTGAAAGTTCGCGATGTAAGTTTGGGAATATTGCATTGAGAAGTTAGGACAAGTTTGCAGCAACAGAACAAAAAAAACTACTGCGCAGCTGTTGGTGCCATAGGAAACTATTGCGCAGCATATTAAGCTATATTTGATTTTTAATCTTCCCTTAAGGGCATGCTCTGCGCTTGGATTGTGTGGGTTGAGAAAAATTTTTTTGGTGTTCACTATGTCCAAACGGAATGGTATATCGCTTTTAAACTTTGGAATATAGAAAATGAGACATTAAATTACGTTTGTATACTCAGTTGTAGTCATCATTTTGAAAAAAAGATCATGTCTCTACTTTACCGACTTGATTTTTTTTCAAAATTATGACTCCAACTAAGTATGCAAACGTAGTTTAATGTCCCATTTCCTATATTCCAAAGTTTGAAAGCAATATATCATTGCGTTTGGACATGGTTAACACTAAAAAAATCGGTTTGTCGTCCGAAAAGAGCATGCCCTTAATGTTCTTGGGCAATATTGAACCAATAAAGCATACATTTTTCTGTAGATTTAACGTAAAATCATGGTATTATTTCAATTAAGAGGTGTTCATGCATTTAAAAATCCTACTATTTTCGGCCAAAGAAAAAAATCGCTATTTTCTGTGCTTAATTTTCAAGAATAAAAGTTCTAAAACCACAAGATTTAGTTCCCCTAATTCTTGAAATGATGTAATACAAGCCAGTGTAACATTTAACCCCGACCTCCCTTACGGAGAATTGACTCGTTGAATAACTTGAATTACCGAGCTTGAGATGTCGTAATCGATACGAATAATTCATAGAGAGTGGTGAAGGTTCGTTTGCGTAAAAGGCGGTCTTAAGGCTGTCCGCATGTCTGACTTTCCTCGGAATGCGAGGCAAGTACGAGTGGCTCGAATGAAATTCGCAACTTCTATCATCACTCCACAAGGAATCTTGAAGGCGCTACGGAAAATACCTGCAACGTCGAGGGCACAGGTTATTTAGCGTCAGTTCCTTTGGTCCAAGTTTTAATTGGAATGTCGGTGTAATATTCGAATTCCCGTGCCATTAACCGCACGGAATCGTTTCTTGGCACGAGAAGTCTGCGTTTCCAGAAATGCAATCGGTGAAACGTGACTCCTTATAATCCGATGTATTATTTCGAGCTACTAAATCTTGTCGTTTCATGTTTTTCATCCTGTGTATTTCTTTAATTGTTAGTATTCAATTTTTTTTTGTTTTTTTAGCGTTTTATGCATAAAATAATACTGCATGCAGTATTTTTTATTCAGTGAGCGTTTCTCAACAGGGTCACATTTTCAGATTCATAGACATATCACTTTATGCATGATAATTTCCAATATGACTATTTAAACCCTGCGTCCTTTCAAATTAAGGCTATGACTATCATCTGATTCAGCTAAATCCACCGAGTGTGAAATTAGTTGTCCGCTAAATTTGTTTCACAGCGCTTTCGTATAATTAAATTACGCACGTGAGATGATAATTTGATTACATGTTTATAATGAGAGGAATAAAGTGGGTGAACTGAACACGCTCCTGAATGAACGTGCTCACAGGTTCCATTGTTCACCTATCAGTGAATTGTATCATGAAGATTGTATCTCTCCATTTGTTCTTCCTTTGACTCGTACCAGGGTTTCATTGGGTGAAAAAATGGTATAAAACTATGTCGCATTTGATAGAATTTGCGTGGCCTACCACACAGGAATCGATTTGCACTACTTGGAACTAGGTTGACTACAAAACGCTCATAATTGTGTATTATTTCCACGATGTTATCTTGAATACGGTATATGAATAAGAAATATTCTGACTGGGGAGTAATACCAAGAGGATAACATATGCTGCCAATCTTCATCAGCAGCGGATAATTAGCTGTCTTCATATCTGAAGCCCTGAAGCTAAGTAACTGTTGGATTCCAGAATTGTTCCCGATCTAAAGTTATAGTGTAGTTACCCAAAGTTGTCTTTAGTGGGAAGTGCAATGCAGTTTTGGTAGAAGTAAACTTCTGAAGAAAAATTTTCTGGCGAATTTTAGCATATTCTGAAGACGTGAGGAAAAGGGAAAATGATGAAATATCGTGTCGCGACACGTTCATCGTCCCTGGCGAGGTCACAGAACGTTGCAATGTAAATTTGGCGTGACGGGTGTGGCGGTCGAACGCCTTTTCAGCACGACGACGTACGTCATGGTCTCGAGTCTGGAGGACCCGGGGCACACTTTAGGATCATGGTTGGCTGCATGATAATAAACGGTGGACAAAGCGAACGGAAATGGTATGCGACTCGCTATGACGTCAGTGGAGATCGCGTACTCTTTCTCTACCATTTCTTTCTCTTTCCTCCTTTGCCTTGAAGCCGATTCTGCGGAGACGTCCTTGAAATTCGTGAGATCGGGGAACAATCTTCATCGGTGGACGTTCCTCTGTCTCATTGGCGCCGGCTGGTCTCCATTATTCTCCCCGTCTCTCATTATACCCTTTGAATATTAAAAGAACCAGTGCAATGTCTCTTGAGTCGTCTCCAATGATCTCTACAGTTTGACGCGGATGATTTGGTGCCAACATTTAAAGATCCCTGACTAGTCAATAAAATTTGAGTCGAGAGACGAAAAATCAAACTATGTAGATGTCTTGATTCGCTTATTGCTACATATGGATGTGAAATGAGTTTCATTGGAGGTGTGGGTGTTGTCAGTCGGATTCCTATTAGCGAATCATGTTTTAGTTGGTTTCAACCAACATATGCTTTTGAATCACAGGAATTCCTGGGTGGATTCAGCCAGCAAGACACAACTTTTCTTCTGTTTGCACCGCAGAGAAAATAAACCTGAAAGCTTAGCTTGGTGTTCGAGGTAGATAAGCTACTCAAATAATATCTTATCATGTAAAGAACGAAAGACCAAAGCGCTTCGAGGAAGCGAACCTAAGTGAAAGAGCCAGTTGCAGCTCCCGCAACCAGGTACCTATACTTTGCCATTAACATGCCATTAACTTAATTCCTTCATGCTTCATGCAGACTCGCTGCTACTCGCTGCTACTCGCTTTCAGAGAGACGACCTTTCAAAGTCTTTAATCTCCAGAGTTCAGGGTTCCAACTCATAGTGTGCATGTGGCACTATGCATCTGTGTGAATCTGTATCACAAGCATGTTGAAAGAAGCCCGCTGAACTTGACTCAGGTGGTCCCTGAACTGGTCGAGTGGAGGCAGTGGTCGGAGCACTGTAAAGAGAGGATGGAGGCACTTCTATTTTTAGCAGGTTTCTGCTGATTTTTCACTCCCTCGGATATTCTGTGGAAATAGCTTCATGTCGCCAAAACGGGAATAAATTGCTTCGTAAATAGAGCAGCTCGTCTAACCAATTAGGGTGGCTGATCAATAGTTCATTTTGAAATTCAAATTGTACGTGCTTCTGTGTATTAAATCTTTCAGCTCCATCCATTTTTTTGTAGATTGAGATTAAGAAGATCGATATGACATCTAATTACTTAGATTGTGCAAATATTCCGAAAGGAGAAAAGGAATGTCAGATCAACTGGTCTGGAATTTCCGGCGAAAATGATTAGCAATGCAGTCGGGGCCCAACACTTGACTTTTAGCATAATCCCCATTCGTCTTTCTTGAGGCCCCCTTCTTCTCTCTTCGTTATACTCCCTCCATTTCATCCTCCCCACTCTTTCTCTTGCAGTATTCTGCTCTCATTCCCATTCTCTGTTCTTTATTCTTTTCTTTTTTCTTAACTTTTGCACGATTCGACGAACGCACGCGTCAGCTGCATCCTGTGAACTGCATTGCGGTGATCTAAAAATAGAATCTCCAAGAAGAGTTTTGAGTTGCTTGATTTTATGCCAATTTTTCTCTTGCTACGGTCAACGACTGCCACGCGACACTCGACCCAATCTTGTCTCTCTAATTTGTGACCTTGTCTAAAATTCATGTGATTTTAAAATAAGCTTGGGGTGAAAATTTCATAATTACTCGACATTCAATGGTATTCATTGATCAATAAAACGTTCCAATTCAGAGACAATTTAGAACGGATATGAATGGCCAATAGCTATGTGTATAAACCCGAAACAATGTATGCAGAGTACAAGATAAATTTTATAGTATCGGATTGTAAACCAAACTTTCAGAGTATTTTCTCATCCTCAAAGTAAAGAGAAATGAATTCAAGCATCATATGAATTCTTAAAATGTTGACACTGCTTACAGCTTAATAAATCATCGTACAATTGAACAATTTTTATAGAATGTTAGATAAGTGTATTTCAGAGTGCCAATATTATGAAAGTCAATTTATTGTTGAATTGGTAGAATGAACAATGAAGCAATTGAATGGTTTTAGGGTTGGGTGGTTCCGCCTTCTATATTTTAACTGCCGGATAAATCAGAGTGTGATATATGGATTTGGCTCGCAGGTAAAATTTACCAGAAGGTGGACCGCGACCCGCCCTAAATCATACGGTTCTAGTTTTGATAATCAATGCTACTGTCTTTAGCGTAAATCCTGTTAGTCTACTTTCACATTAGATACCTCCATCCACTAGCCTGGAAAATCTGCAAAAGGTTAGGGAAAGTTGGACCGCACTTAGAAATTTAGATTTGCTAAAATTTGAAGGCTTTCCGGAACAGGCTTGTTTATTTTTTTCCAGACTATCATCCAAATTTCAACTCTTCATCTACCATCTGCTAACTGGCAACTAAACTCCTTATTCATGACTCACTCACTTATGTAGGAGTAATTATTCTTTGAAAAGCGAGTTACGTCCCTCTTTCTCGAACTGATAGATTCGCAAGGCGTTCAGACACCTTCTAAGAACCCGAGAGCTTGACTCACCGTCTCTTCTACAGGAAGTTTCTTAACGGATATCGATCGAGCACCTACGTATGTTACCACGCATTTCCGGTGAAACTAAACGCGTGGAAGAATTCTCATGAGACATTCCCAGCTCCGATCTCTACCAGGGACAACGAATCATTGATTGTCTGTCTTTCTTGCTCATTAAAAGCTGTAAATGTAAACAAATGAGAGCAAGTGAGACATGATCATATTGATCATGGATAAAATCGTCAATTGTTTTCTTCATGATCTTAATAAGCAAGAAAGACAGACAACCAATGATCCGCCGCCCCTGATCACTGTGTGCTCTGAGAATAGACTCATCGTCTTGCAAATCCATTTATTATAAAAATAACAGCGTCTACGGCGATGAGTCAATGATGATGAGTGACATTGCAATATGTCTCAAGATAAGGACCCCTTTCAATCTTCGCGCTCTCTAATTAGATTTCTTCATCCTTTTATTTCCAACCAGCTCTGTTCCACGATTTATTACCTTGGATTCTCTTGTATCAATTTTTTATTTCCTCTCCTGTGTCTTCTATTTTTATTTTTGCATTAATACTCAAATTTCTCTTGCTTCTAGCAAATTATTATATGTACTTTCCTATAAATCTTGTTTATCGCATAAGTCGTGTGAAATGTAGCATTAAGCTCATTATGTATTTTCTGATAAGTTAAGGCCTGTGTCAACGATAGTAACAATGAGCTATTTTCCCACGTCTTGTACGACAATGAAGACGTTTATCTTATCAAGAAATGTCACCAACAATTTTGCAATTAAGACAGACGTTCCTTTTACTAAAGGTCAGGGTATTTTAACTAAGACTTTATTATTTTATGATTAAAGTTCGTTATTTCTTTTTGTACGTTATTTTACTCTTTTCATGGTCTTGCAATACTTTCTTAATTATACAAAAGAAAGACTCTTCTGTAAATTCCTAGAATCATTTTTTAATCTGTAAACTTTTTAGTCTTCTCCCAAAAGTGTTTAAAAATTAGAAATTCCCCTTTCCAACAATTTAATTGACTCCCTCCCAACTTTAGTAAGAATATTTACTATTAATTTGTTAAAAACTATTAATTCATTTAGTAAAGGTAATTAAATAAATTAGTAGTTTTTTTTACTGTGAATTTGTAGTTTTTAATTAATTGATAGTAAAAAATGCTTACGAAAGTGAATTAGTAAAGTAATTTAGATTTCCTTAGCTTAAATTTCTCGTGAAAGGCATAACTAGAAATTTTAAAGTATGTAGCTTAGAAATTCATTCACCTGTTTAAAAGCGTTAGACATCTGCCCCGAAACTACACCTCAATATCTATAAAACGAGGTTTAAGCTAGTCCTAGTTGCTACTCATTGTAGCAGTCAGTGTGAGTTTACTCTTCAGTCTAACTCTGCCCTTCAACGAGTTCGGATCTTGAAGAAAAGCTTATAATAAATTTGCCAACGTACCTAATATTCCTTACAAAATTCTCCCAATTTCCTAGAATTTTCTGTTAGTTAAAAATTTTTTATTCAAAATAATTTATCCGTAAAATTAGAAGCGGTTCGGAGTGTTTTTTGTTTAAGAATCGGTTTAGTAAGAGAGTTGCAAAAACTTAATTAGGCGATTTTTATTCGTATTATTCAAAGAGAAAGTACTTCGAGGTCGGCGTCTATGAAATTTAGATCCGGATCTTTTTTCATTTTATTGATAAATATACAAGTATAAATATAAAATAGAGATCAAAATTGTAGCCGTTATATACGTGTAACATTTGAAAATCGTGCTGTGTTTGCAAATAGTTTCGTCAATCTTGTAAAGACTTTCGTATTTATTTGACCTTCGATGAAGATGTTGAAACGGGCTTAGGTTTAAGTTTTGCTGATTCGATTAGACGCCGATTGCGGCACGTATACAAGGACGCAAAAGAAACTTCTTTGGGAAGACGGAAAGTGATAAAATTCGTGACATGAATTCATATTTAGCATTCAGAAAGAGAAACGAATATTTCATAACAAAGGTAACGGTATCATTCTCTAAAATGGAGATACAATTAGTTACGTTCTCTGGAATTGTGTATTGTAAAATTTAATCCGATAAAAATTGTACATATTTTTGACGTTCGTCTATTTTGTAATGTTTCATAACTTGTATGTTGAATTAATAATTTCCAGCTTGATTGACATAAAAGGAACATCGTACAGGAATAAACGGTTAGCTTTTTGCAACACGCGCTACTCCGGTGCTTACGGCTGTGAATTTCAAAATCAGTCAGGTACCAGAAGTAGCGCGCGCTGCGAATAAGCATATCCATCAATATTTTTCAACAAAATGATGAGAAGAGAAAAGCGAACAAGGCTACAGTGGAAAGTTCCAGCAAAATCAAACGAAAAAAGAGACTGTTAAATAGGTATAAATACCTATTTATCAGAGAAGAAAATGAGCATTCAACGAATGAAAAATGAAAAATTGTTCCAGGAGGCCGCATATTAATTGTACTTCATCAGGTGCTCTGGTGAATATGATACCCGGCACCTGTTGGAGCGCAATTCATATGACTGTGCCGTATACTACGTTCAACAATCTCAACAAATTCCAGAGGTAAAATGAGGAATTTTCAAAATGTATGACTTAAAATCATTAAGATTATAGGCATGTTACTACATTTGAATATTTTAAAATTATTATAAAGTTTTGAAATAGTTCCGAGGTGTTAAAGATTACTCAATATTTTAATTTTTAAATTACGTAAGTGTAAAAGAAGTTAAGTAGCTTTATTCTGCAAAATAATATTTTTCTCAAATTACCGTTATATTTACAGCTGTAAAAAAAACTGCCCTTGAAGTTTTATATAACATTCAATAGCATTAAAGAATTTGCATGCAACAACGATTGTTAGAATACTGATAATTATACGTATGAACTATTGTATACTATTAAAATATTCGAACAATAATTTATCAGTATTGTTATCACCATTGTTACACCATGTACTTAATGATCAATAAAATAATTTATCCCTCTTTATAGTCAGATTTCTATGGTGTAATAGATTTTTAAGTACATTTAAAGATCATCATTTCATCCTGGAGACACAAGAGAAAAAAAATGGTTATTCAAGTATCTGATTAATTGTGACCACATATCAATGACACGAAAGGTTAAACGGAGTAACGAATAATGACAGTCACGAGTTTAGAGTCTGTTGAAATAAATCATTCACGTCCACGTGGGTCTTTCCTGTATAATAAAATCTTCGCAAAATTAGTTTTTTTTTTTTGCTCGAATTGATGATGCAACTGGCAACTAAAATATAAGGGAATTGAATTGGAATAATTCCATTTATCATTTTATACAGTATTTTGTTTTTGAACTTTCCAGCTCACGACAGGCCTTTATAGAAATCACAATATATAGAATCTCGAAACGTATACAGAGAAGCAATAAACTTGAAATGAAAGACGATATTGAAAACAAAACAGAATTCAAATTTCCAACTAACGAATTCACAGAAAGACACAATCTAAATATTTGTTAGCAAAGATAAATTTATCAATCCTGAGTATATATGTGGTCTATGTGGTAAATATAATTTTTAGTTCAACTTCACTAAAATAATTAGATAATTTCTGGTTAGAAAATCTCTATAATCTAAAGCAATAAATAAATTAATCTGTAATAAATCCTCAGTGAATATATTTGTTAGGAATGTCAATTACGAAAGTGGACTCTAAGGATGCAAATAATACGATAAAGCAAGAACTCGATCTTGTTTGACGAGCTGGCGAGACTACTGTTTTGAAAGAAGAAAACAGAGCCCATCATCATCTTGGATAAAATGCGAGCAATGAGAAACCGTTGGTGTCGCTTCGTTGAGAGGCGAGAAGACTGAAGTGAAGATAATGTAAAAAGAATTCCTGGTTATCGACGGTGCATCATTTTTGTCGCCTGGTAGCTTCTATCGGAAGCGTGCAAAGAGGCGAATAATTGTGTTGTAGCAACTCCTCTCTCTCGCCACGCGACCCTATCTAATGTCATTATTCCATTAGACCATGACACTATGCTACCAGCTTCTCTGCTTACTAAACACATACCACCTAGCGTCGTAGCACACTCGATACCAGAAGCACACGACCGTACTGCACAATGATGATGATCATGGTGATGATGGTCTCTAGGTACTCAGCAAACAATGTTTACTGAGAGAGTAGTCTCTACGAAAATAACATCTCCTCAAGGGGACAGTATCACAAGCTGTCTCTAATAAAATTTGCATATCGATCCCAGGAAGTTTCAGCAGCTAATGGAACTTACTCCGGAAATAAAGACAACATCATTTTTTAAATCAGAAGCAGAAAATAGATTCATTTCATATGCACAATTTTTTCAGTCAAGCCCTAAACTACGCCTACTTGACACGAGTGAAAAATTTCCAGTCTCTATTTGATTAATATTACAGTTCATTTATTCACATCACCCAGATTTTCTAAGGGAAGCCATTCAGTGACAGCAGCATGACAAAACGGTGACAGGAGTAAGCCGATAAAAAGAAAAAAGAAAAGGGGAAGCAATGAGAAATTTTTTTCGCCGAGAAATATTTTTTTTTCAATTGATAGATGTTTTCCTCTATCCCATTCAATTCAATTTTTATAGATTTCATAATAAATATCCGTTCAGAAAAAATATCTATTTAACAATAAATTAAAATTTGACTTACATTCGCGGAATTCCATCGAAGTAACTGGTTGTGAGGATAGAAACGGTGTCCAGGTCGAGTTTACAAAGTCCAGCTTCCAATTTCACAAATCTATAAATTAAAAGAAATATTTAATAAAAAGCAATATATATTATTTGTAATAAAATGAATTGCTCCAAAAAATCAATTCAATTTAAATATTAGCAAAGTGTACAGTATTTACTTTCTACCCGATTTATGAATTATTATATTTCATAAAAGTTTTACAATATTCTGACCTGGCTAATCAATTCGGAAATTCTAACAATTCTAACCTTTTTTTCAAATTGGAAGTTTCATACCGAAACAATGTTGCTGATTAGGTTACCCTATCTTTGCCCCTGGCAGTATGCAATTAGACATTTTTTATACTAACCTATTAAGAATTCTAACCGTTTTTGCAAATTTCAACTTTGCTTATAAAAAATCTAAAAAATCATTTATTACCTTGCTATAATTCTACTTACCACTTTTCAAAAACTAAGAGTTGTAATCTAGATTGTAACAAAAACATCCAATGTTTCTGAAATCGTTTGGAGCACGAAAAATTATTTAGAAGCTCAGGCTCCAAAAACTTTTGGAATCAAACCGGTCACTAGAAATACCCGAAAAACTATTTTAAAACGAATTCACCACTATTCCACTCACGAGTTTGTATCCAAAACGCGAAATTTCTCTGGTTTTCCACGGAAATTTAATCACAACGGGGAAATTGTCAATCTCAACAATGACTACGGCGCCATTGTTGCCATGGCAAATCAAGCTCAAAATTGTCAAAAGTAAAAAATTGTTCAATCAGCACAAATACGTCTTAACTATCGGAATTTTTTGGAAAATATTGTTCACTGACCACTTAGAAATAAAAATCCAAGCCCAGTCGACTCGAAAACGCTAAAAATCCCATAATTTTTTAACAGAAAACACAGAGCTCAAAGTAACGATCTCGATCTCACGAAAAATACGTTAAAACTAACAAATTTGCTAAACTAAACTGATCAGGTCAACTGAGTTTCCAACCTCAGATTTGAAATTTGTTTATTTGATTGTTTCTGTTTATTATAATTTCAGGGTTCTTAATTAATTAAGCTGACGATCTAAAATAATTACATATTACAGTAATATTTGTGAGAAGATAATAAAATAAGACGAAATTTATAAAAAAAAGTCAGAGTTTTGACTCACGCAGTTGCGCATGCAAAAATTCAAATTAATTTAAACAATGAATCCAGATATTTTTTTTTTTCTTCATGGTGAAATATATTATTCTGGATCAGAAAAATAAGTTTTCAGAACGAATTATGTTGTTACTTTATAGTCGTGGAGCTGTGAAAGATAATAATTAATTTGGCTCAAGGGAGTGGAGATAGTTGGTGCATATCAAATGTTTGAGGTTGATGCGATTAAACACTTGATCGATTCTGTTCATCTGTTTCAGGATCTTAGTGCTTAGCCACGACCAGCGTTTTCCATTTGGCTGACCACACACGACATTGTTCTACTACCTCTCGTGCTCAGGAATCCTTACACCTTACAATCTTACATAATTGAGCTTTTTCAAGTGCCACAAGCTTCAATCAAATCAATCAAACTAAACATCTAAATTTTTATTTGTGTTAAAAAATACCTCAATAATGCTTGCAGAAATACACTTTTGGCAGAATATCAACATTTTAAAATTTTGTTTAAACAATACTTAGCAAAAATCTATTTTCAAAATTTTTTCAAGACTATTTCTTCAAAATTATTACTTGTAAACTTAAGACATCTTTGAGACTATCTCTTTAAAAAATTCTATAAACTTAAAATTGATGACTTTTTTTCATCGAAATAAAAAACTTCCAGTCACCAGTTCAATGTAAAACAGAATTTGATCAAGATCACTTTTCCTTATATTATATATTCCTCATTTCTTTGCTGATTCTGAGAAAAAAAATAAGGTTCAAGTAAATTATCTTTCTATTTACATGAGCTCCTCAAGTCTGCATTCTATTTCCATTGTCGATTATGAGCTTCTCGAGGACAACGAGTGAAGGTTGACGATTATTCAGCTATTTTCCTGCACATTATATTCTTTTTCATTGTATTCCTGAAACTTTTTCAATCTCAATTACAGTATTTTTCTTCACAATTATTTTTTTCGAATTTTTTTAACTTAATTATGACTATTTACAACATAGTTGGGAATAAGAAGTAGAATTCAGAAAGACATTTTGATAATGAAAAATTAACAGAAGCATCTTTCGTTGTATTTATTTATAAATCTTATTTTATCCTTAATTAATATACGTAAAAGCTAACGTCACGCATTAGTATTAAGCTATTTGTACTCAGTATAACTACGTTAGCTTACGTTATTGTTTCTTTTTACAATAAAGTTTAAAAAACACCGAAAATTAGTGAAATACCTATCAACGTCAAATCGATTGATAAGAATTTTGTACATTTATTTTAAATCGACATTTTCAACTTTTTTAAACTTATTCAAGCAAGGTTGTTACATTTATTTATTGTTAAAATTCATAAATTAATACAGAATCAGTTTCTTTGAGACGGAAATTAAAATACACTTGAAATCGTTTTTTAAATTTCTGTCCACGATAAAGCGTGATATATAAAACAAATTAGTGTATAATTTTAATCGAAAATAGTGCAACAACCTCGTTCCTAAATCAAATTACTACATCGAGGTAGTATCGCTCCGCAATCGTTTCCTTCACGATTCGAAATCTCAAGGCCACTTTGGCTCAGAAATACAAATAACGGAGCCGAACGTTTTGCAGTACGCATAAATAGTTAAATAATTTCATTGAGATGTTCGAGATAAATAATGTATCTTAAAAAAATTACTGTAATATCTCTGCAACAAATTATTATAAGGTTGGAGTTAAAATAATTATCTACAAAAAATAAAATAAAATTTTAAGGCTCCAGCTATTCGTATTTACCTAACCACATACTATTAATCTAAATATCTGATAAATGTTCCTAAATTCGTTTGTAAAATGTACTAAATCTCAGTAAAATAAATTCTACTAAATTCTTGTGCTCGTCGCTCATGTAAAATAAATTAACAAATTGTCTTACTCAGAAGACAATCAAGTAGTTAATCAATTATCTATCACGATTTTATAAAAAAGAGAATTAAAAATAATCTACCTTGCGATTTATATTATCTAAAACTGTACAATTATCGTACAATGACGAATTTTGCTAAAATACGTATAATGATTCGATTCGTCTCGATGACGAATCTGTGAGCTTGATTCTGTTGATTATTTAAAAATTTCTATCTATTAAGTCCAGGAAAGACTTCGCTTTAAAGCTACCCAAATTGAAAAAATATTTTTCAGTATATGAGACTAATCTACTTTAATTGTAGTGTAAGAAAAAATCGACTACTACAATATGATCAATTTTTATAAAAATCAGAAAAATCTCTCCTGAACTTGTACCTATCCATGTCGATAAGAAAAATTAAAGACATGGAGAAACTATACTTTCTGCGAATTTCACTAGACCTTCTTAAGAAAAGATTCTAGGAGAAATTTATTTATTTTTTATATAGTAGTAACGATCTGAAACCTGCTACTCGACGCTTATGGTTTCCTTTGGAGAAGAAGGGGGTGGCCTCGACCGTGATGGCGGTTCTGAGACGTTAGTTGGAGGTGGAGGGTGTCTTAGGAGTCTGAAAGGGGGTCCATTTGAGAAACTCGGGATCGATTTCTTTGTACACAGGACCCCGACGCTTCACCCTTTCCTTGTAGTCGTCGATCACATCCTGAAATCATTTTAAACACTCTCTTTTTCTTTTTCTTTTCTTTCCACTTACAAAAGATGCAGCCTAACATAATAAAGCTTCGAATTTAATAAATTTAAATTTAAAAATACTTTTAGACTTGCAAAGTGGAAAAAAGAATTTGTAGACTTTTATAAAATATTTGTATTTGAGAGAATAATAAAATAAAAAATATTTTATAAATCCAGAAGACTAAAAATTAAATGTCCTGTATTACAACTAAATTTCTAACGAAAGTACTTTATTCAAGTTGAAGAGAACGATAATTGAAACCTTGGGGTACGGAAAGATAACCTTTTCTGAATTTATCGAACTGCCATCAGTGACAAGGCTTACATCGAATTGATCGTTGATTTCAAAACGATTATTCATTTTCATTTCTTTTAATGACTCACCTGTTTTTTGAGAATAATGTGCTTCCCCTTCCAGTATTTCATCATCCCCAAGGCTTGTAGGGTGCTGACTATGTCGTAGGAATCGATCGCCATCTCCTTGCTGATGTCTGGAACCAGAAAAAAAATCGAAATAAGAAAAGTAGAAAGCATCAGGAGGAAAAGCTTCACATTTTTTGTACACGTACCTTTCACGGAAAGTTCCTTTCCTCCAAAGTTGCACAGATATTGCAGTAGCACGTCTTTCCAGTAACTTCGATAAGAGATTAAACCCAAGTCAGACAGTGGCTTCTCCGGAGAACCTATCTTTTTTTCCACCCTCGTCAGTAAGTAACCTGCGAACAGAAAAAGAAAACCCGTTATTTCTTTTTTTTAAACGCAATTAATTGCAGCTTCAATATTTTAATTTTAGCAAGGAATACGTTTTGATATAAATAAAAAGGCCTCAAAGAAGAGCTTGAATTAAATTAAATAGAAATAAATTCGGTGATGAATTCGAGATTCTTCTTTTGTTTTTTAATGCAATTTTAAAACGAAATTAATCTTGAAGAGGAAATCAAAATATCTATAATTTAAGGCCCATTTAAAGGGAAATCTTCATCCACGAGTGTCAAAATATTGATGAAACATTTTTAATATATCAGAATTACGGCTCCTGATTCTCCTGAAAATAAAGCAAAGAATCTAAATAATAACATAGAGGACCATAGATGAATATAGAGGGACTATCCTTTCTGAAAAGCCAGGATCTGTAGTGACAGCTTGTCTGTCTCGTGTCTGGTTTGAATGGAGAGATACATTTGTAGATTACCTTTTCTGTCTGGAATATGAAAGAAAAAAGAAAAATTATTTCATTCATTTCATTTATTACTACTTCCATTATGGTATTCTTGGCTATTAGCCTACAGCCGAGTTATTATCGCTCGAGAAAATCCTTTAGCTTCTATAAACCGATTCATTTGGCACGTGAAATCATATTCAATTTGTTAAGAGACTAATAAAGCAGTATACTTTGTCAGATTTATGCCCGCGATAAAAAATTCTCTGAACTTATCTCGCTGAGAATATCCTTTTTTAGAAAATGGCTTTTATCCCGCTTTCAAAATGATGGAATATTATTCTGATGCTGATATTTAATATGGATAAAAGTACCATCGGATTCTAAAATCACTTCCTGAATTTCTCGGAAGCATAAGTCGGTGGGAATAAATTCCAAAGTGCGAGGAGGAATTTCTCTCCCCGTTTCACAAACTCACAGGAAATTTTCTAAATTCTCTTCTTGTATCTATTGAGTATTTTCAAAGTCAGGGACCGACAAAGCGACGAAGGTTGAAACGTCAATGCATCCAGAAGTTGGTTGAATGGTCATTGGTCTTTCCATCTCGTAAGTCAGGAAAAATATATAATGGGGTCTAGAAGACCCCAGGGGCTTCTAACCACGCGTATACAACCATTTACTGAAGCTGGTACTTCAAATCACAGGCTTCAGACCAATCAGAACGCCCATTTCACATCCTTCAACTTCTCTGTTGTTTACTTTTTACTCTGCTGCTCAGAAGTCGTTTGACCCTTATAGGTTTCGAGTTTCTGCCAATTACTGGTGTTCGCCGTTCATGGTTTCAGGACTGCAGATTTTCATTTTGCTTCAACTCTATAAATCATTCGTGGTACTTTCTTCACAGACCAAACTTCTTCCAAAATTTTAATCCTGAAATACCTAATTAGAGATGTTAATAGCGCGAAATAGAAATTGTAAATCTGCTCTTAAATTAAAATACTTAATTTTTTTATAAAAAAAATTAAATTAAAATCCAGTAGAGCTAAAGCTCCATCGATGAAAAATCACCAAACCCCAGAGAGGAAGGGAGAGCCTCTCGACAAAAATCGCATCACCGCTTCGAGTTCTGACGCCTCGACATCCCCTGACCGATCCAGGGTCGAATATACTATAATCCAGCCACCACGCGGAGGTTCAACGACCCTCTCCCTCCCAGCTTCCAACAGACGAGCTCGTGGGGGGTGGCGAGGGTGCAGAAACTCCGAGGACAGATAGACGCAGAGGAGAAAAAGATGAGAGACAGTGAGGCTCAGAGGGGCAGGAGACACACGAGTACTCACAACCTTCTCTCTTCTATAGAACTACAACCACCTACAGAGGAGGAACCGAAACCAAGGGACAAAATCGAGAGGGAAAGACCAGGAGCAAAAGTAAGGGCAAGAAACGAGGGAGATCCAGACTCTTCAGTCTAACCAGGAGAGAAAACCAGATAGGGAAACACTGAGAGAAAGATCAGTTCTCAGGCGATTACTTCGGCAAGGCTGAGCGCATTCATTACACCCAGTCCCGTTCAGTTTGTAGACTTTTGGGCGAGGATCAGTCACAGAGCGGCGAGTCCCTCAAACCCCTAATTCACTCCCAAGAAGGACATGGGGGAGTCGAAAGGACGAAAACAAGAGGATGAGGTCCAGGAGGATTCTTCTCTGGCAGAAATTTAAGGTGGAATCCGATCCACCGTCTCCTCGTATTGAATTCACTTACATTGCAGTCAGTTCAGTTAAATTCGCTATGAATTGATCTTGAATGGATCTTAACTTAATTCACTTGTTTAATTCATCTCAATAAGATTGAATTCAATTCTAAAAAAGATGTAAACCAGAATTCAATAGTGGTTCAATGGATCTGAATTCAGTAAAATTCTGTAAATCTGTAAGTGTATATCACTATTGAAATTCTTACTCTTTTCCTAAACTATAGAACGTGTCACATCGCGACTATTCTGCAATTTTAAATCCTCGCGAATTTTGGAACTGGTAGCAGGAGGGTGAGAGTTAGAAGGATGGGTACTCGGGGATGAGAATGAGAAGGATGGAGACCAGAGAATGAGGAGTGGGAGGATGAGGTCCAGGAGGATGGGGACCAGAAGGATCAGAATCTGGAGGATGGGAACCAGGAGGATGAGGATGAGGAGGCCGCCACCCTTGCAGAGGTCACGAGAGGTCACGCGATCGCTATCCCTTCGCTAGGCTCGAAGCGACGCCGCACAGAGAACCGCATCTCTAACACCATCACTACCAACATAGTATCTGCAGGTTGCGAGGGTTGTGAGGTTTGGTACCTCCGGCACTGCTGGCAGGAACATGAACACGGACTGCAGAGGCGATCGATGCGGCGAGACGCCGGGCGTCGCACTCTCCACTCTAGTAAACCTCATCCTGATATCCACCAATACATCCAAGAGAGAAAATACAGGAGCAGCCAAACGAAGCTGGGTTCACGAACACAAAGGCACAAGGCAGAGTAAACGTTCGCAGAGTCTCTGCAGCCAACCCGACAGCTCCAACCCAACTCCAACCCCTGTATAGTTGTAGTACGCGAGTCTCGTCGAGCACCACCCACTGACTCCCAACGTCGGCATCAATGAAAATGACGTCACGGCAAAAAGCTTACCTTTAATTATAAAGGCACTTTATAGCCAGAGTCTGGTGCATTTCAAGTAGGCACACGACCTCTAACCCTAGCCTGCATTTTGCGTTTGGGGGTGGATACTGGATGCTTGAAGAAGCTGGCCTCTGCTTGGTGAGCGATTTTGTAGGACTTTTTTTCCAGGCGCTCTAGTTTCTAATGGTTCTACCCCTACACAATGCTGCAACAATGCGACAGAGTTGGAAGCACGAATCTCTGCAGACTGCAGTCTGATGTAAGGGAGATCGATCTGGCATTCTGGCTGCCGAAATGATTTTGGGTTTCGAGGATTTTTCAGCAGAGGAGCGTGGGTTCAAGCGAGGTCGAGTTGAAATCGATGCTTGATGTCACCTAGATATTAGAGTAGGTGAATTATATAGGGTTGGGCCATAGACTTTCTAAATCTGAATTCGTACTTTTCTGATCATTTCAATGAAGAGAACTTGTTTACCAATTGTTTTAGTAATCATGTCTACCAATAATTACTGATTTTCTTCTAATTCGGCAAGTAGAAATTCAATTTCTACTAACTCATTTAGTTCATAAATCAATCACTCAAAACAAATAGATCAAGAATGGAACAAAAACTAATGGAATTAGTAGATTTACATAGAAAACTCTAAAATACAAAAATAGAATAGGAAATTGATTTTATAAGTCAATACTAAAATTAATCTAACGTGAATTTTTGCAGAGGTCAAGTCTATTAAAAGCTACTCGGCATTATCTATTTCAGACTCGATTTATGTCAGTTCCACTTTAATTTCTTAATCGATATGGCAAAGAAAGCAATATTTTATGAAATTTCTATTTAAATAATCCAAAGTATATGATGAAAATCTATATTGTAGAAAATAATTTAATACCTAATACATATTTTATAATTCATAATTTATTCAAGGGATTGTTCAATTAGATTCAAGTACTGTACGTAGGCATTTTATGGGAAAGGGTGGAGTCAATTCAAATCTTCAGTAGGATTCTTGGGGGGGAGGGATATTCAACTGAAAAATGCTTACGTAATCTTTTACAAAATCTATAAAAATTATTTAAAGAATTAGGTAATTTTTTAATTAACCTTGACGAGTTACCTTCACTTTGAACATCTAAGATATATCATATTAATCGTTAACTTCTATTTTTTCAGGTTTACTTGACACTAATACTTCATCGTGAACATAAACTGTTAACTACTTCAACTGAGAGAATATTGATGAATAAATTCCATTATAGGTTAAAAAAAAGGTTTGTTAAAACCTGTAGGATAATTTTTTCTTTCAAGATATTTGAAATAT
This sequence comes from Synergus itoensis, assembly GCA_904066005.1. Taxonomy (NCBI): domain Eukaryota; kingdom Metazoa; phylum Arthropoda; class Insecta; order Hymenoptera; family Cynipidae; genus Synergus; species Synergus itoensis. The sequence continues at coordinate 2,771,030 of CAJFCP010000074.1, read as the reverse complement.
TTGATATTTTAATGTTAATAGTTTAATATGACTAAATTGATTTCCCTTGGTTTGCATCATCCAGAATTTCACTGAAGAAACTTCCATAAACCGCAAAAAAGAAACCGCAAATGCGAAAACAACTCTTATAGTTAATTTTGTTAACATGGGGGAATTCGGTCAAAAGGGCCAACTTTGTATAAGTAATTTGATTGCTTCTGTATATTTAAAGATTGAGAGTAATTATAACTCTTTTAAATAAATAATGATACCTACTTTTATTTATAGTGAGAATCTTGAAATTCTACTGTTGGAATTTTATTTTACTAACATATTTACTTACTGAAGTCGATAAGGAGTCGTCCATAGCCTTGACGCTGGTATGGAGGAAGAGTCAGGATACAGGATACATTGTAATTCAGAAAAGAATTTTTTTCCTGGAACAGAAAAAGAAATTATGATCATTAGAAATTTAGGATTTTTTCCTTAATTTTTTTAAATCGATTAAAAATCCTCCAGGCATTTTTTTAATATCAAAATAAGCTTTATTGGGACTTAAAACCGGTTTGATTTTGGAATATTTTAAAGTTGAAAGGCGCTGTATTTTTAAAAAGCCTTTTTAACAACTTGCAGCATAAAATATCCATTATACAATATTAATAATTGAATTTAGAGTAAAAAAATGTTTATTGTATCAGAATCCTCAGACTCAGAATACTTTATCTGATTATAACTTTCAGCAATCTAAACCAAACGTCTTATAATAACTGATAATCTTCGAAGTATATCACAGAGTATTCCGATAAAAAATCCCTGATTAAATCATTTGCTAATACATCAAAAATATTTCGCAACATTTCGTTTTCAGTTGTAATTCACTTTCACTACGATTGTAAATAATTATTACTTTAATAATAAGTTGAGTTAATATTAAATGAAGCTATGAACCATAATAAAAAATGTAGAAACATAATAAAAATGAATATTCCTAAAAATAAGAGTTCCCAGTAAAGAAAAGTTCTTATTTTAAAAAATAAAATTGATATTGTAATTTTTAATTGTTTGTAAAGGTCGTAATACTTTTTGAGTATCAGCTTTGGTATTTTCTATCTAGAATTTTATTTTAATTCCAGAAAATGATTCTCCCTTCATAAACGAAAAATATTTGATCAAAAGGACGAAACATCTGCCAGAAGAGTGAAGAATGATCCCCGCTGACGACAAAAATTGATCGAGCCTGCTATCAAAGTAGAGGAGGAAACTTCAATTCAATATATATATCGTCAGCGTCAAGGACAATAAATTGGCAACGGTTGAACGATGAGAATATGCGAAAATGACGCATCATCGGCAGAGTGGGACCGACTCTAAATGAACTTTCGACTTTTTGGCACACCCGGTATTTCGCCAGACTGTTACTAACTGGTCGAGTAGTAGGGCATTGGCTGAAGGACAAACGGAGGAACTTTGGGTTGAATCGTTCAGGATCATGGCTCAGGCCCGGCTAGGCTAACCGCTAAAAAAGGGGGAGTCCGATGGCGATAGAATAGGGGAAGGGGTTGGGGCCCTGAGGTCCAGGGGCATAGAGCCATGAGCCAGTGGAGGGGCTACGAGGACGAGGACTCGAGAATTGAAGAACGGATGGAACGGACGAAGAGCCTGGCATCAGGAATCTGGGCCCCGCCATGTCCTTGGGCCAGTAGTCTCTTGTGTGGCTCACGGTCGTCCTGGCTCAGGGCCCCGAACTCTCCCCACTCCTCTAACGTAAGTCCCTGTCCCGTTCTCTTCATCGACCGTACGTTCCCGAGCAGCCACGTTTCGCGATATTTTAGCGTGGAAGAACCTGCGAAAATCAAATTAAATTACACGTACGGTGCCGACGCCACCATCTACTCGGTGGCTCACAAATTGGGCATCATGAGGGCCTCACAGGAATTTTTTTAACTTTTCAAACGAGGGAGAGTCTTCATTTCTTTAAAAATAAAATTAACAAAATGTCGGCTCTGTGTTTGAAAGTATAAAAGCTTATTATAAATCAGAACCCCACCGATTTTACTCAATGAAAACTACAACAAAATTCTAAATATAAATGTTTGCATAAACAAAAAAATTCTTCTGATCACAAAAATGGTTTCATGTTTATAGAACTTACAGGATGTATTCCTTATGAAAGAAAAAAACGAAAAAAGGGTAGTTGATTTTTACAAAAAAAAAACCCTATTTATACAATTAAGTATTTTTACTCAGTCAGTTCTTTTATAAGAAATACATCCTGTGAGTTTTACGAGCGCTGAATAATATTTGTGGCTAGAATTTTTTTGTTTTTAATTCTATTTTTGAATTTTTCTCGTAAACGATATAATTAATTATGAAAAGGGAAAAATTATCATACTTTTCAATAATAAATTGGCCAAATAACTGACTACCTGAATGACTAAATAGGAAATGACTTAAATACCTTTTAAATTTCAGCTGATGCATTTATGAATCATTGAGACTGAAAATACTTTTATCTTAAGGGCGTTGGATCCAAGTGTTAAGCTCAAAATTACATTCTCCATTTTACTCAATGAAAATTATAGATAAATATTTTTTCGCTCTGTAGCGCTAATATTTTTTCAAATATAATATTGTATACAGAGCGAAAAAATATTTACTTTCGATACTTTTTGCATAAAATGAATAATTCAAAATCTAGCTTCAAAATTGAATATTTTCATTTCACTGAAAAAAATACTTGAATTAGATATTTTCTCGCTCTGTACGCATGATTCTAGCTAAAAATTAATTAATTCTACAGAGGGAAAAAATTCCAAATTTAATATTTGTTGAGTAAAATGAAGAAATCGAATTTTTAGATTAGAACTTGGCTCCAACTCCCTTAAGGGCATGTGGTAATTACCATACGAGTAAATTTAATCTTTGCCAACTATACGTTCATAGTAATAAATATTTTTCGCTAAAACTAGGTCATTTACCTCCATCTGAATGAAATGGAGGTAAATGGCATAAATTTAGAGAAAAATATTTATTACTATAAACGTATAGTTGGTAAAGACTAAATTACTATTAAAGTATTACATGCCCTTAAGCTGCTTTTGTAAGAGTTTCTAACAGGGTTTGATATTTTGATTTAAAAATCTTCTCCTAATTATTGGACTAACCCAATGTGCATGTAGTAATAAGACAAAGTTTTGTTTTGCAGACGTGAGGCGCACATTGATATATTCATTGGAATGTGTTTATATGCTGCGGTAATTAACTGGTTCCGTTCGTTCAGTATGTGTTGTGACGGCGATTTCGTGTGACAGAGTTCGTTGTACCAATCTAGTACATTTCACCGAAATTAATGCATAATGTTTCCATATGTACCTCTGCAATCTGCATTAATTAAACAAAATACTTCTAGACAGATTTTCTCAATTGTTACTTCGAAACTTTAAAAATCCCAATGAAGAAAGAGTTATCTTCTGACTGGGAGAGAAAAAAAAAAACAAATTTATTTACAATCCAAAGTCTGAGGGAAAACCAGTTTTTAAAATGTTCGAGAATATTTTGCTGAGTGGTGAACATAAACTACGACATAATGTTACAGACAAAAAAATTATTTACCAAAGCTTTGCACCTGGAAATTGTTAATTTCAGTTTATTATATAATTATTTTATTTTTATCATATTCATTAGTGAGATGAGGGAAATACCAACAATTCAAGAATAAAAATTATTTCAGAAACAAGAATGAATAGTTATATCAAAATTAATTTCAGTGAAAACAGTAGTGCAAAAAAGCATTAAAAAATTTCAATTACGAAACACTTAGGACATAATCGACTACTTATTTACTTTTCTAATTATAGACGTCCCTTTATATTTTTTATTACAAACATACGGTTTTAACGACTGGTAATCATGCAACAATCAATCTTCGCAATTAGGTGTTGGACGCGCGCGCACGGGTATTATTAAGTGACATTATGCATAATTCAGCATCAGGCTAAGTGACAGGCTTGTAGCCTGTAGTGGGATGATTTAGCATTTCGCTGAAGAAATTTTGTCGAGAAATGTTACAGGAGCAGTTAGGTCAGATATTCATCAATAAAGAATATGAAAATTAGATATTCACTCTGGGCTTTCCCAGATTTGTTTGCATGTGTTTGTACGTGTTTGTACTTGTTCATAATGTTCATGGACACTGGCGACCATAAATCAGTGCGTAGGTGAACGAACGCTTTCATTTAGTCTATAGGTAAAACGAATAAAATAAAATAAAAAAACTTTAACACAAAAGTCGTTGATCACTCTCTAAATTGGCAAATAAACTTCGTCGAGATTGCTTGTTGAAAGAGTGTCCAATTTATGGTGGAGAATGAATCAACTCACTCACACTCAGTTCCTAAACTCAACTCTAAATGCTCTTAATGAACGAGTGCGTATCTTCTTTCAATATTTCAAACACTTGTCAATCGGGGAGATTTTTGAAAAATTCGATTTCCTGTGACAATTAGACTTATTTCCTACCTAAATCGTGGAACTTCACTCATTTAAATAACGTCTGAGTGATAATGAGTATTTAAATTATACTGGGTTAGATACGAAAAATAAATCACCTAATAAAGAATGATTCACAAATCATTCTTCGGAAATAAACCATGAAAATTGCATGATGGTACGAGTCTTTCGTTCTCTTTGCTTTACCAAGCACTTATTCACTATCTGGAAGCTTTAGCAGAATCGATGGGGTTTATTTATATATATATCATTTAGATAGTATATTTAGTAAGGGTAGAGGGTAAGGCCACAGAGCTTAACTATTTGTACACCGTATATGCTAAGCTAAAGTGGAGAAGGAAATTTGGTTCATCTAAACATAGAAGTGACCATTCGTCAGGAACTTGGTAGCCTTAAGAAGTCTACACATGTGAGTAAACTTGAAAAGTTTCAACTCATTTTCAATAAATTCAAATCATTTTGGACCCATTCTAAATTTTAAAGCATTCAGACTTAGAGCTCTTGGAAATCTTATTCAAGAAAATAAATCTAATAATGAAGGGTGTCTAAAGGAAACAGAATTCGTAATGGGACACCAAATTGGATCAATTTGGTGCGAGAATGTCTAGTCTAGGTAGTTTACGAGAACTCAGCAGACAGTTACAAGGTTTTCCAGTAATTCTGTCTGGTTGTTCTACTTCAGAATTAGAGAGGAGACACGGCTACCTGGATTGTGAAGCAATCCTTTGTCCAAACTCAGGTCAAAACTTCATTGACCGTTGCCTTTTAATTATTGCCATTTTCTTTTCAACTATTTGTCCACAACCAAGCCATAAGTAAACACTAAACAATGCCTTTGTTGAAACTAGCCAAACCACCCTTTAAACTTTTTTCCTTTACCCTTGTATCCTCAAACTGCTCATTAGTTTATTTTAGAATTTAGATTTTTATGATTGAGGATTTAAAAGCCTCAGTGAGGAAAACGAGAGTAAAACTGGAGATTTAGGTAATTTAGAAACCAAACAATCACTCAAAATCTTAGACCTTGGATTTAGAATCTTGAAAGACCAACATATGATGAACAGACGATGACCAGATGATCAACAGATTTAAAATTCAGGACGTGCTTTCAAAACTCCGACTTTTAAAATTTAAATTTGAAGACGGTAAATCACGTCTTTTAGAAGTTTACAGAAGTCCTTGGGGAAAATTTGTACTTTCTAAGACTCATTTCAACCGGTTTCTTTGTGTTTATGGGACAGAGTGAGTGATTTTGATTTTCGGATGCAAATGAAAATATGAAGCTTTTGAGTTGAGGAGAAAATTAGAGACGTATTAGTCAAGTATTAGTCAAGCTATTGAAGATTAAAATTTTTTAAAGTAGTAAGAGTAATATCAAAGTTATTAATATAAAAATAAAAATAGAAAGATGCTAAAAGAACTTTATCAAAGATTAACCTATTCCTCCTTTTCTCATTCCCAACAAAAAAAAAAAAATCAGTACACCCTCTTTAGGTAACAACGCACTAACATACGTGTTTCCTTTCTCTGCGGATTAAATCGGTAATACTCTCTTCAGTTTCCATTCTCGAGCGATTAGGCACCAATAGAACAGGAACAAATCTCGATCAAAACGAGTTTTACCCTCATACTTTTTAAACATACCAACCCTCTACTCCCCACGTAGAGAAAAAGGGACGAAAAGAGACTTGAGAAGAATATAAAATGTAAAGAGAATTAAGTCGATAATTATTCTATTATCTATTATATTTCTGAAATCGGTTGAAATCTAATGAAATTCATTAAAATCTTTTCGAACCCTAATGATACATATCTTTTAAAATCCTGAAAAATCTCTCGAAATCGTTTGAAATATTCTAAAATTTCTTTACATGCTTTTAATTTTTTTAGTACATATCTCGATAATTCTCATTCCTCATTCTCGTACAATTTTCCCAGGAAGTTACCTCTCCAAAATCCGTTGAAACGCGTACGACAATGCATTATTAATCTCAGCATCTCCACATCTACAATCTACATATCCCAAAGCCTAAACCCTAAGCCTAAAGTCCTAACTAAACCAACCAAAGCCATTGCCCTTGGTGCACAGATGCACACAAACATCTCCTCAAACTTGTTTAAGTGCAATAAGTAGGCCCGTCCGGGTTTCCCCGAGAGTACTTGAGTATTTCAGTCCTTTCTACACACAGGACTGTAGAGTGTATCAGCGTACACCGACCTCTCCGTGGCACTTGCGTCCTTCTGATACGAAATGCAAAAACCCTCAGGATCAGCGAATGGGATAGCAGCAGGAGCGCAAAAGGGGTTGATGCTCTGGGGGTGGCAGGAGGAGTCGTGGGGTAAAAGGACTGATGTGTATTCGGCGGGATTCGGTCGTGTGAACAGGACTGTCTGGCATCGATCGGCTCCAGCGGGGGTTCCACACTTCCACAGGAATCGAGGAGGCTAGTGAGCCTACCCCAACCTCTCCATGAATAACATGAACCATCGACGACCTCCAAAACTCCATCTCCATGTTGTAGTTTGTATTTTGTACTCTAACATCTTTGTGTCTAAGTTCATGTCTCGATTCTACGTCATCAGTCTTCTGGATGTCTGGATCTCCCACTAGATGTCTGTCTCACTCGATATTTTAAGGAAAATTCGCCCTTTTTGCTCAAGCAGTAAAGCTTCACCTCCACTTCATCCTCGTCCTTTGCTCCTCAGATTCAGCGTTTGCCCCTTATCCTCAGAATTATCAGACTGGACAGTTAAAGGGTCCTGTAGACGTAATCGTGTCCATCTATATTCAATTTATTACATTATAGAGTAGGTTCTAGTAGAATAGAACCTGAAAATTGAAGAGCATTAGTGGTATCCCAAAAGTTGTCTTGAAAACAATTTACTACTCATCTAAAAATCCGTAACAATCAACTGACATAACTCTCTAAATTGGAAAACGTTATTCTGAAGTTCTGATTCTGGAAGTGTGTCCTCGTAGAAAGGTCTGGGGTAGACAATTTTTTCATACTTCTCTGTAACTAGACACACTCACTTCTACCTTTATATAAATTATGCAAACCATGGTTTGTGAAGAATTTGTGAGGCTAAAACGCTATCCATTCGCCTGGGCAGCCCTAGTTAGGGAAAGTTAGTCAAATCAGCCACCTCCATTGAAAGTTGAGAATCCATCAGTTTTCACGGTCTTCGACCCGAGTCCAGGTTCCCCACGACCGTGACGTTGGTCGATCGATCGAACGGACTGATTGGAGCTTCCCCATGGCAACTTGTGCACTTTTACTTGTTCCGGAGTTTCGTTACCTCAAAACTGGATTTTGTAGAATCTAGACTATAGACTATAATAGAGAATCTAGACTCTCTATTCCCAGTGGAGATAGAATTGGTTCTAGTTGATTGTCTCTAGTCGGAATGAATGACTAGGTTGGAAAATGCAGTGGTTTGTGGTAAACCATCGACTAGACTGAATTTAATTATACCGATAGATGTTTTTGATTCTCGGTTTGACTATTTTGGATTTTCAGCTAGATTTAGTTTAGTTCTGGAAAAGGCTCTTTTCCCTGCAATTACCCTTAAAGTCAGCATGCTAATTAATTCTAAAGAATTTTTAGTGTGTTTAGAAAGCAAACTAATTGTAAGTTTCTGATAGCTGATGGCGAAAACTACCACCAAAAGCGACGCCAGTGTCTGGCACAAGTTTTCGAAGTCTTTCTTCTGTATATTCCCTTGAGATCCAGTCTAGACTTGAATACCTGCTTGTGTAGGTGGCAGACGCCTTCATCTTTTTTTATAATCGAAACACGCCACACATTTAAAAACTGAGATCCTTACCATGTAAGATTCACTCTACACGTGTAGAAATAGAATTTACGATATGCTCAATATTATCATACAGAAAAGCTCTTGAAGCTTCGAGTCTAAAGCTTTAAATCCCTAAAGCCGAGAAAATGAAAACTGGTATTAATAACATATTAACATAACTTTGTAAGCTAACTCAACATTTTTAATTTAAAAGCAACAACTTCAGAATTTTAATTATTATTCAGAACTGTAATTCAGATCCAAACCTTCGACTCGAAATTTTTTTTATTTTGGAGATCTTCCATTTTATATACATATATATATATTTTTTTTTCAGGGAAAAAAGAACAAATTATTTTCGCAGTGTGGGTTTGGAAATTTCCAGAATCAAACCCACAGTTCTCGGCGACCGGTTTTATCGTTAACACATAGATTCCTGCCTTTCAGCTTTCATGATTCTACGAAACCTTCGATTTTCCTTGAGAAATGTGGCACCACTTTTGCAGAGGAATAATGAAAAAAGAATCTAAAGTCCATGTTTAAAAAAATAAAAAGCTAGTAAGTCTAGTAATCTATGTGGGAGATTAAGACTTCTAGTCGGAGAAAGTTTTGTCTGAAATTTAGGATTGTAAAAAAAAATTTTATAACAAGGGTTTTAATGCACTTTCCATTTTTATCAGTCATCATTTAAAGTGAAAATTGGATTTTCATGATGTGCCTCAGCTGTGAGTTGGCAATTTTAGTATTGGGCTGCTTTAAACTTTGCATGATTGACGCCACAAATTACTGTTTTCCAAGTGGGTTAGTAATCTACGTAAATTACTGAACACGCCAACGTTTAACAAAATAGCTCCTCAATATAGCGAGTGGAAATTCAGATATTTTAGCGATCTCGCTCTAAAATACTATCTTTATGCAGCTAATGCAGATTCAAATCTATAAAGCGATATTTCCAAATTTCGTAGAAAGGATTATAATCTGAATTAATAATGAGTCGTAGAGCATAATCCGCTATTCTAGAGTAAATCCAGAAATATGAGCTAATTAGCAGAATTCGGGTAACATTCAATTGTTCTTCTTACAAAAGGAATAAAGGAATTTTCCTTCTGAACCACAAAGCTCCTCTGGAGATAAGAAAAAAGCTTTCCCCATTTACTCCTATTCTTATAAGAATGTCAGTAAATAAAACAATGAAATAAAAATGAAATCTACTTCATGGTATTTTAGCTGTGGATTATTTGGAAAGGAGAGAGTGTGCTAATAATTTAAAAACTTTTTAAATTTCAAACCCTTAAGCCCTTTCATAAAATTTGAAACAATTCTAAGCAAAATTTAAAACTTCCTATTCCAAAAGGACTAGCACCCAGGACTAAACGATAGAGAGGAGAACAGGAGACGAGAGGAGGGAAAAGCTCGATCAATCGCAAGGTACGAATGACGAGTTTGTTGCCCTTCGGCGGCTCGTTGGCTGGATAGCTGAAAGGAAGGGCCTCGGTTCTTGGTCCCGGGGATTCTAGTCTCGGTTCCCCGTTCCTATTTCCTCCCGGGTATTTATTCCTCGCGGAAGGAAAGTAAAGAGCCCTGCGAGATCTACACCATCCCCCAGGCCCTTCCTCTACCTTGCTCTACCTCTGGTTTCCACAGCCTTCCAATTCCTTCTACATAGATCCTCGAGACTGGAACCAACCCAAAGGGCCAGGCGGTTGGCTCTGCGGGTTGCACCTCATCCCTACACTCTGCACCCCCTCTCGGGGATGAGGTGTGGGGGTCGGCGCCGACGCCGCGATTTAAGCCAGCTCCATGGTGCAGGGAGGGAAGTAATAACGACCCCAACGTCGCACTGCGCTGCAGAAAGGTTGACGACCCGACGAGGCGAGGCGACGCCCTCCTCGTACCCTCGCCAGGCCTCCCGCTTTCCGCCACCCTCACCAACCCTGTACCTCCAATCCTCCTGGTGCAGAGCGCCGCTGTTCCCCGTGCGCATCCAGGAGAGACTTCAGCTTTTTCGAATCAGACTAACCAATCTATATGGAACTTTGGAAATAGACAAAATATGTTAAGAGTAACAAATACACGAAGTATCAAGTCAAATTATTAATTAATTTAAAAGTTATGGAGTTTTTTAAATGAACTAGATTTTCTGTTCGAAAGATCATCAATTTGAAGGTTTCGGGATTATATAATGCCGTGTAACCCTACCCTCTATAGGGGTTGAATTATCACAAAAAATCCAACATTTTAAATTAGGATCTTATAAATTAGAAAAAATACAATTTTGAATATAATTGGAAAAATTTAAGAATTTACAATTTGAACTATGAAGCGTTGGAAATTGAACGATCAACAAATTAGTTTTTCGTTTAAAAGCGGACAATTGCAGGGAGAGGATTCGGTGGACGATTTAAAATTATCGAGTATTTTCCGGTTTTTCCCGGTTATACTTTCTCTCATATAGTATATTAATGATTACTAACAGAATGAAAACTTGAATTTTACTGGGATTAGAAATAAACTTCAGGTTTTTTAATTAAATTCCCGGTTTTTTCCCGGTTCCCCAATCAAGTCGCCACCCTGAATTGTTCAACTATAATAAAGCTTTCGATTTTAAATATTTCAATCTTATATATGCGTCGCATGGGACTGAGAAAGGCGCACCAAGTTCTTCTCAATCTTCACTGGGAATATGCAATCTGTGGCGGAGAAGTGGCGTGGACAAATTTCGTCCGTCAGGAGAACTTGGTGCATCTTTAAATAATTTATCTTGAACTATGCACATTAAAAGTTTCTGCCATAGTGAGGGTGTTAAGTGTCCTCAAAGCAATCTATATAAGATTTAGAACTTTCTTTCCAGACATATGGCTCAATTATCTTGATATGTATTAGAAAATTATCAAGTTTGATAGAAGTTGGTTACTTTGATCCGAAAAAGCTTAATACCTCAAGGACTTGCTTTGTATGCTTCCAACTTCCAGCCCCGGTCCTGCGTATCCTGCGCCCGGCTGCCGACGCCTCCTCCGCCTCCACCGACTACACCACCCCCAAGCGTCTAGCCAGGGTTGAGGTCGTTGAACGTCGATAAAGATTTTGACTCGACAATGCTGCAGGAAGCGACCACTGCAGCGCAAGGTGCGGGGAGGACTCGGGGAAGAGGCGAAGGATGTCCGTGCGGGCCACTTTCCTTTCGATTCCAACATTTTAAACCTCGGCCTCTTCTCCTTTATCTCTTTTCCTCGTTTTTCCTCTCATCTCTTTTCCAATATTTCTCTCCTTGTTCCTCGTTGGCTGACTGCCTATCGCTTTTTCCTTCCACCGATTGCACACGCAGATCAGTCGTCAAAAATATTCATCTCCTGGGTCCCTGAAAGTCCGGTGCATTGCAGACCAACCTGGAAAAGCTAGCCAAAAATCGTGAGAGATGTGACAAACAGAAATGTTTTGGCAATGCGAATTTACGGCTTTACAGTTTATATAAAGTCGTATTTCAATTATTCCAAACTGTTTGTCCAAGAAAGATTCGCCTTTATCTTTTGACCAGCTTGTGAACATATTTCTAATTTAAATAATTATTCCACCATGTGAAAATTCTCGCTTCCAAAGAATTCCATTTTCCCCAGAAGACGCAATTTATGTACCTATGCAAAAGAAGTCTGCAAGTAGCAAAGAACTCTTTGATAAAATATTCAAAAGAAAATTAACTCAGGTCTAGGTATGTATGTATATGATTTCATATACTCTCTGGCTATCAATAGCTTAACTTCTAGTGCTGACTCTTTTAATAGAAACGCATTCTCAGACATATCCAAACCAACTAAATTTCCTACACTCTACTCAAAAGAGGTTTGCACTTTGCAGACCTTTCACCTATAACTAGAAGCATCAGAGTCGGGAATAGAGTACACTTTTTTCGCTTTCTTTATATCTTCCATTTCAAGAGCACTCTTGGCAACATCCTCGTTTCCGGAACTTTAAAATGCCTCTGAAATCAGTTAAAATGTACGCAATGTACCACAACACAAAAAACATGCAATGAGAGGTACTTTAGATTCCTTTAGCTAAAGTCTTTTTATCTTTTTGTGGGCCGTTCGCAATTCAATTATCTTCGAAGAATCTAAAGAGGAATTAAAACGATTTTGTTTTTATGAAGGAGGAACGGTATTTCGAGACAACAAAATTATACTGATTTTACACCTAAAAAGTTTGAAATTTGCAAATTCCCCTTTCGCAAAAACTGTGCAGCGCAATCAGAGTTTCAATTAAATTGGGGAACTTCTAATGGACAAGTCGACTCTCGCCTATTAGAATAAGCCATCAATTTAGCACGATCTCCCTCTTCTGTCTGGCCTCTCATCGAACTGAAATCCTGACTACGCTCCTGATCTGTTGTCTCTGAAAGGGGACGCCCGCCTTGTCTTGCCAGGGTCAGAGGTCATTGAACGTCGGTAAAGATTTCGAAGCAGCTCTACTGCAGTAAATAGGTGTGTGCGACATAGCTGGGTTGCAGAAACCCAGCCGGAAATACGAGATACCCTTTTCGGAATACGTGTTCTATGTTCTTGTCTACCACATTAGAGAGAGACATCATCTCATCAGAACTATAAACCATAATTTCGCTAAAGACAGACTCTAGAAATTCAATTTAAAGGACAAAAGATCTACACAAACAAAAAATTCTTAGTCAAAGAATTTCATTTAAATATTTTGAATAGTTTTAAGTGTAAGTAAGAAAAATTGCAGACAATTTTCCTTTTAAATCTTTCAAATTTGTAAAATTAAAAGTTTCATATTAAAAGTTTCGAATCTTAATAAGAAAGTTTTAAGTTTGAAGCATTTTAAATCGAATATCTTGAAATAAAACGATTTTAAATTAGAAGCGTTCAAAATAAGAAATTGTATACTTTCAAGTTAAAAAAAAAAAAACTACAAAAACAGAAAAGCTTGAAATTCATGGCACTTAAATTACTTTGATTTGAAAATGCTTCAAATTGAATTTTTCCAACTCAAAATTCCATGACTTTTTCTCGATCTAGAAAGCCTAAATACGAACAAAAAACTGCGGCTAGGAATAGTTAGTCAAAGTTTGCTTATAAGAAGACACTGCTAAGTTAAAAAAACACGAGAGGGTTCTCATAAAAGATTATATGACTCAGAGAGGACTCCTTTTTTTCTGCGCCTACTCGGCGTTAATTCTTCGCGACCCCTCGGAAAAAGCCCTATGGGTCTGGTATGGCTTTACGTGTTAAATGATGTTAGCACCATTGAAGCGGGTTATGAGTTGAACGTTGTACAATCTATGTACAGGTCAGGCTCAGTACTGAGTCTGCGTATATTTGTGTGTTCCACAATGTCTGGTTTAATGTATATTGCCTGTAAACGTGCTCGAATTCTCTTACACGAATAGGTGCAAGGAACATTGTACGTCACCCGGCGCAGACACTCGCTTTTCTGCAATATGAGCATTCAAGCCGTCAGAATTGTTCCTAGTCTTGGTGATATGCGTCCGAGAATTCAGCTTAAACTCTCCAAGTATGAATGAAATGGCTTATCATATATGCATCATCCTTAGCACAGAGTCCGCTGACCGGTATTCACTTGTTATTCAATGATTCGTGACCAGCAATGACACAGAGAGAATAAAAAATAGGAAATAATTCGCAATTCGTACTGTAGCGCAAGTGATTTCATGTTGATTTCAAATCAACCAAAAAAACTTTTAAATCATAAAATCTGTAACTTAAGGGAGTGCTAAAATTAATTGACGAACGAATTTTGATCCTTAAGAACGTCTTTAGAAAATTAGCTCTGGATTTCTATGCCATTTTCTTAGTTTCTTTGTGCCGGAGTCGAAAAACAAAAATTAATTGGCACTTACCTTGCTGAAGTAACCAACGGTGTGACATCCCTCGGAGTCTCCAATTGTCATGACGTAAAAGAGAAAAGGTTCGACATCGTAATAGAGAGTTTTATGGTCCAAGAAGAATTTTGCGAGTAGACAGAGATTCTGGCAATACTGTTTGTAGCGTTTTCCATCCACTTCCCAAACGCCGATTTTGTCCTTTCTGTAGAATAAATAATAATAAATAAAATAAATAAGACATAAGTAGAACTCAACTTTCAGCGCATACCAATGTTGGGGATGACTCTATTACCTAACTTAATCTTTATTATACTATAACTAATGTAATTGTATTAAGACTCCCTGACTTTGAGGCTCTTTAATGTGTAAAATTTACCTGTAGACTTCATGGCCAGGAGGATGTCTCCAAAGACATTTTTCACGATGCCTTCTCAAGACCTGTCGGCTCTTCGCATACCTCAGACAATATTCGCAGAGATAAAGCTTCGGAGCACGACTAAACTCTTCAGGATAAGGACTCTGGTACCAAACTTCCATTTCCCATTTTCCCATTTCCACGAGACGCGTTCCACCGCCGTTTCTTCCATCGCCGTCGTAATCCAGTTCTTTCAATTCTTTTTCCTGAAAAAGAAGGAAAACGAGTTTTAGAAGAAGTTTCAGAGTTTTCCTATAGTTCGGGTTTATTAAAGTTAAAACGTTATTTTTGCATAAAGTGGAGTAAATAAAAAGGCAAGGGATTTCTTTGTGAGTTTATGGATTTACTTAGGTCTTAGAGTGACTTACAATTTTTTCACTTGCAAGAGCTTGAGCTTCCATGAATAACTTAAGATCATAATCGGAAGTAAGATTCTTAAGACGAGGTTGTCTGTCTTTTTCAGCTCCATGGTTTTCACCTCCACTGTCGCTTTCATTAGCATCTCCGGTTGGAGTTTTCCATTTGTTTCGCAGTTCTTTCACTTTTAATTGGTAGTTGCGCTGCTCATTTGTTTGGTGCACTCCTTTGGGAGACTTTTTTGCTAAATTGGTTATTGCCTTCTTGCGATCTTCTTCTCGCTTTTTTCGTTCTTTGTAGAAATCTCTGTGAGTTAAAATTAAGAATTACATGAGGAACGAATTATTAGGATTTGTCAAAAACATTATCGAGGATTCCGGATTTCGAAATTAAAAAACGTTCAGAATTTTTAAATCTGTAAGAAATTCAAAGTAATTCTCCTTTGATCAAAATGAAACATTTTTATAAATCTTGAACGATTTTTTGGATAGTAAAAAAATAATATCCTTACACACAAGCCTGTGGAGTAGTGTTATGATAAAGTGGACACGCTTCCAAGGTGAAATGAGTATCGAACTTTCCAGAAAGATGTCCACGAGATTCACAGGCTGTGGCCAGAGGACACTCTCGTTCCTTCGTATGAATCCTAGAGGAACTTCCCTGTTCGCCTTTACTGCTGGCGTTGCTCCCACTTCCACTACCCTGGCCTGATCTGCTTAAACTTGACGAGTGCCTCACACCCGTACTTGGTCCAGCTCTCTTGACCGGAGACTTTGTACCGCTTCTCTTGCTCTCGGCTGCTCCCGACAAATCACACCGGATCAGTGGAATTTGCAGCACACGCTTACATGCTACCATTTCTGTACCTGAGAACCATACTGCCGCCGTAAGCAAAAAGACTGTATATGCCGTTTAGGACACTTTGGACATGCTTTTTTCTAAGTGGAAAATACGAACGTCCCATTGACCAGTGGAATCCTATAGGCCTTACAAATGTCCAATCCATCCATTCAGAACCGCAAATACTGCTTTTTTTAAATTAAGGGGGCAGTATAGAGTTCTATATCTATCTACCTCCACAACTCTTCTCATCTCTTCTAGTTTCTAACTCTTACTTTTCACTCAACGATTACGCCGACTCGGAAATCGATGGGAAAATAGCGAGGGTTCGAAGGAAAAGGTATTGAGTACTGGTTCAGATTGAGATAAAACAAAAGTAAGACCAAGCTTCGATTACCAACTGATCACGACCACGGACTTTTAGTTATATAGAATGATAGCTTAAGTGTTGGCTAATTTAAAAATTTGTAGGCAGAATGTAACTAAAAGTGAATGAAAGGAAGGTAAAGGGAGTTTACAGTCTTCACTCATTGTCACCAAATCAACTGCACAAGGTACATCACAAGGTGAAAAAGAAAAGCACTTTCAAGCGCATGATTCTCTAAGTTTCTACATGAACACTCACGAGAGATGTAGTAGATTTCATAAAGTGCTGGGAAGAGTGCAGTGTTTTTGTCAGGATTTTTGCATTTGGGGTAGAAAAAGGAGAGGATCAAGGAATCATCGAACGCACTAGTACTAATGAAAAATGTAACATACCTTCAGATTCAGAATCACTAGCAGCTTTGGTCTGCATTTGCAATTGTTTGCTTCCCTTTCTGGGTTGAACTTTTCGCTTTCCTTTGGAAGAGGTTTTGACTGGAGATTCTTCACCTTGCTCCTCCATTTCTTTATCGCTTTCGGATGCGTCGCCATCATCGTCAGTTTTCACTTGTAAAAGAAACAAATTTTAAGTAACTTATATAAACCTTTAAAAGTTATTTTTAAACTTTCTAATTTTTTAAAAATTATAAATCCTAATATAAAAATGATTACCTTGTCTTTTTGAATTTCTCTGAGGTTTCACAGCTGCAACAGACGCCGAGGGCCTTTTCTGAGAAGGATTCGAACTAGAGGAGGAATTTAATTGACTTTCTTTCTTTTTCACAGGTGGTGGACTAGCAACGCTTTCCGAAGATTCGGACTCAGAACTGCTGTCGGTTGAACCCGAGGATCCTGAACCTCCCGATCCTGCAGAACAACTCTTGGAACTGACTGAACTATCCGATTTAAGCGTTTGTTTTGAGACAATATCTGAATAAGTATTAAAAAATTATACAACTGAAGATTCGTCCATCTAAATTTTTTTTAAATCATAAATTCATTCAAATTAATACTAACTTGCTCTGTTGTTTATTGGGGGTCGAGGTTTAGGGATTCCTGGTCTCGACTTAGCATTCTGAGACTTTGGAGATTTTACAGGACTGATTGTAGTTTTAGATCCAGTGGTTTTAGAAGGAATTCCAGTATCACTTTCGCTAGTATGTTCAGGACTGAAGATACTCTTCTTCTTTAATTTCTTTTGCACTGGTTCTGAAGCAGCCTTCAAAACCTTCTCTGGTGGTGCTTTTCCTGTTGAGGCTATTTTAAACATAAAATTTATTACTTAGGTATAAGTTTTCAAAGTCTTAATACTATTTTGTAAAAACATAAATAATCTCACCAGGAAATTTGTTAAGTTTACTAATAGCTTTTGCACTAGAAGCCTGCTTCTGCTGAATTACAGCAGAAATGGCCTTGCTGACGGGTCTTTGAGGTTTCACAACTGGGGCTACTGTAGCCGTAGCTTTTGGTTTTGCAGGCGGTTTTCGTTTTACAGATTTTGACTTGCTCGGTGACTCTTCTGATTCCGAAGAATAAACAACCGGTCGGGATTTTGGTGTCACTTTTTCCTTAGCTCTATTATCTGGAGGTGGAGCAGTGTTGGTTTCGTTCTTTGATTTAACATGTCGGGCTGCATTCACTGGAACCTTTTTCTTTACTTTTTCTGAATCAGATAGTTTTTGACTATTTGCTGAACTACTTGTGTTTTCTGAGTCCGAGGTGCTGGAGTCACTTGATCCACTTGATGAACTTGATGATGAAGACCCGGAACTCGTCGACGAAGTCGATTCAGAACTCGCACTCTGAAAATAAAGAAACAAATTTAGGCAACATTCAGAAGAATTTTATAAAAGGAATAGATTATAGAAAAAATCGAGCAGGTTTGGATTTAAATCCGTCACCGTTTATACAGATATTTTCAAACATTGTTAATTTTATATCTAAAACACAAAAAATGTTCCTAACACATTAAAAAATGAAGTTTTATTTAAAAAGTATATTATACATCTTCTGTAACTGGTTATGGATATTTGAAAACTCAATTAAAGCAACAGAATTATACCAATTTACAGATTCAAAGATAAGAGATGAACACTGTCAGAAATAATACAATAATTATTATTAAATTACGGAATTATATTATTGTAAAGACTCACTTTTCGTTTCGGTGTCATATTTGTTGTGCTACCTTCGCCTTGTGTTAAATGTCAAATTTCGTCTCATATTTAATAGAATTTCTGAAAATATCTTTGACGCCCACATTTGCAAAGTTTTTAACAAGGAAATTCCATTTTATAATCAGCGAAATCCATTGTTTTCAATCAAAAAACGCTGTCACTTTTACGAACCGCCGTAACGCCAATTTTTGCGCGCCGCCATCTTGTTTTCTTGTTACTTTATCGGTCGATTGTATCAATATCAATACAGTATGTTTCTGTTTTACCGACTAACTAGGACCGCGAAATTTTAAATAAAAACCTAATTAAAAAAAAAATATTCAGTTTATTATAAAACTACGTTTTTGCAAATCCTACCCTTATAAGGAATGAAACAAATTAACCTTAGAATAAGTTAACAAATTTAAAAAAATGATAAAAGTAAAATGTTCTTCGATGTTTTAGATAACATTTATTAAACCTTACTGTTTTCTGTACAAGTTCTTCTTTCGTAAAATAATACATTTAAATAAATCTATTGAAAAATGCACTTTATTTGTCATTTTATTTGTTATACAAATAAAATGACACTAGAGATTAAAATGATTACAACAGTTAAAATTTATAAGCCAATTATTTATACATTCAAATATTAATAAGCGGTCAATAAGATAAAATGCTCTGCCTTATTTACATTTACATTTATTTACATTTATTGATTATAATTTAAATGTGATAGTGAGTTTGATCAAAGAAGGTTGCTTTGGTTTTCAATTTGGTAACTATAAACCACCTGGGTTTAAATCTATTGACTTAGATAATAATTAGTTTAGATATATACAATAAATTAAAACTTATGCTTTTTTATAACCATTCGGATTATTCTCTTGCCATCTCCACGTATCCACACCTGTGAAATACAATATTATTAATTGGAGAGTATTGAGGAGTCAACAAATATAGTGGAGTTAAATTAAATTAATAAATAATAGAATCATATAAAAAATAAAATTACGTACACATATCGTCGACGTTTCTAGTGGCGCGCCAATCTAATTCGGAGTTTGCTAAACTCGCGTCTGCATAGCTGGCTGAAATATCACCAGGTCTCCGATTTACAATCTTGTATGGAATATTTTTGCCAGATGCTTTTTCAAAGGCTCGAACAACTTCTAGAACTGAATAGCCTTTCCCCGTGCCGAGATTTATAGCTTTGAAGCCCTTAGGATTTTTCTTTTTTTGGTATATGAGTGCCTTAAGGTGGCCACTTGCCAAATCCATAATGTGAATATAGTCGCGGACTCCTAAAAATGATAATATTAATCTCTAACTACATACAGAAGATAAAAGAGAAGTGATAGAAGAAGAGATAAAAAAAAAGAGATAAAAGAAGAGATAGTGATAAAATTATATAATCTTGTTCCCTTTCTTGTAATTTGTATTTTATCAGTACTTACCAGTTCCATCGAGCGTATCATAATCAGCACCATATACATAGAGGAATTCCCTTTTTCCGACAGAAACTTGAGAGATATAAGGCATTAGATTATTAGGAGTTCCATTTGGATCTTCTCCGATGGTTCCTGATGGATGAGCACCGACTGGATTGAAATACCTTAATGATATTACGGACCATGACTGCAATTAATGTAAAGCATGTTAGTTGATTACTAAAAAATTAATCAAACAGATATTTATGAATTATTATTGTTAAAAACTGTTTTATGTTCTAATGTAATACCTTATCAGAATTGCACAAGTCCTTCAGAATCTCTTCTACCATATATTTCGTTTTTCCATAAGGGTTAGTGCAATCACCTGTTTTCATATCTTCGACTAGCGGTAATTTTTCAGGTACACCGTAAACAGTAGCACTACTTGAATAAATAAGATTATATACTTTATGATCCTTCATTACTTCTAGCAAATTCAAGGTTCCTCCAACATTTGTTTTATAATATTGCAAAGGAATTTCACAGGATTCTCCAACTGCCTTCAACGCAGCGAAGTGAATTACATATTGAAAGTTATACTGAAATAAAAATAAAAATTAAATTACTAAATAATTTTAAATCTTTCACCTTATAAAATAATGAAAAATTTTAATTATATTATATTGTATTTAAAAAAAATGTTATCCTAATTTAATCAAACAAAATTACCTTTTTGAAGAGCTCATCCAGAGCCTTCTTGTCTGTAATATCACAGTTTATAAATTCGACGTCCTTGTTCGTTAATTTTTCTACTCTCAAGATAGATTCTGGCTTATTTTCTGCTTTATCTGTGAAAAAAGGATAGTAATAAAATTAATATTACATAACAAGGAAAAATACTCCGATGACCATAATTTTTTAATCTCGTCTTATCGAAAATTATAACTCATTTATAAAAATTAGTTTGGAAATGATAAGATTATCAGAAAATTAACCTGAAGGTCTAGTTGTAAAGACAATAAATGATAAAATAGATAATAGCTCTGATGTTTTTATAAGTTTCACTGCAAAAATTACAAAAAATAATAGAGCAGTTTCCTGAATCATAAAATTACCGAACCGTGAATTAAATTAGAAAACTTTTAGATTTGCGCCACTTGGCCTCACCTTTGTAAGAATTAATAAAGTTGTCTATCACCACAACTTGAAAATTCGAATTCAGAAGTTCCAAAACAGTGTGAGAACCAATATAACCACCTCCTCCCGTTACCAAAACGTTCCATTTTTCGCCTGCCATCCCCACGTTATTTGTCAATAACGTATAGTAATCTGTAATATAATTAATTATATATAATTAATTATTTCTTAAAATTTCACGCAAAATCTAATTATAAGTTTGAAGAAATAATGAAATCAAATATAAGTTTTAAGTATTTCTTTGCATTTACAAAACATATTGTAAAAAAAATGTCGAGCCAATTAAAAATAAGGAATAATATTGAAACATAATTAAAATTAATTCCTCCTTTTATTAAGTAAAAAAAAATAATTAAAGAACTATGAATTCTATATATATGAATCTTTACAGAATGGGGTAAAACAACTAACCTCTCTGGACGTTCCACTCACAGCAACTAACTTTATCGGTCAGACAGATTAGGAGAATAATACTTATCACTCTTTCCTTGTTGCGCAACATTGACGTATCGATAAGCATTTGTAATAAGTTGAAAAAATACATTGTTGTTCACTTTGCAAGCTTTGCAATAACCTTAGCTGATGCATCCTACACGAGCACAAATTTTGTATTACTACTTAAATCTCAAAATCAGAAACTAATTTTTGAAAAAAGCATTCAATTAAATTAGACATTCACATTCAGAATTTTTTATTATTGTTCTACATAAACTTGCTAAAACGGAGCATTGTAAATTTGACAAGCTGTAATTCGCACGCAACACTTAAATTGTAAACAAGCTAAACAAAATCGAATTTTCCCCCACCTTCTTCTCTTTCTTTCTTCTTTTTTTTCAAAAAATCAAATTGAAACTTCAACTTGGTTTATATCGCTTTTTGAAGTTTTTTAAGAAAGGAACAAGTAAATATTTATTAAATAAAGAAAATATATAGAGTTTAATCAGTTCAATAATTGAAATACAAACTTAAAATTTGGAGGTTATGCTTATAATCAGTTTGTTATAATATGTAACTGTTAATATTTTCACGAAGATTTCTCAAGTTAGAAAAAATGAAATTCTAATTTTCCTAGAAATTATTTTCGCAAGTGAATAAAAAATAATATATACCAAAAAAAGGTCAAATCTCTAGCTTCAGACTTTTAATTCCAAGCAGAAAATGACAGGTTCCTACGTCAACTTTCACTATTATTTAAAAAAATATTTTTTTTCCAAACATCTGTGCAAGCCTGATTCCTGATAGTTCCTAGCATTCCTACTACTACATATGTATAGTTATTTGTTTGATCCAGCAGTGTCCAGCAGCAGCATGTGGTCCAATGTAAATCCATGTGAATCCTTGAAATCATGCATACATGCATACAGTCTCAGAGAGTCAAACCGTTTTCACCTCCGTCGGTAACAGGGATGGGCAAGTAAAATGCCTTACATACATGTTTTTTAAAATGTTTTTTACACTAATTTACTAGGTATTTTACCTGATTTTACCACCTTAGTTTATTACCTTTCGGAAGATTGTGATTTCCAGTTGCTTCCAGTTCATGTCTCGTTAGTGATTTATGGGTAAACAAAACTTTGCTATAATCAATTATTTCGATAAAGTCGTTCATAAATATATTAATTACACCTATTATTTATATATTTTCATAAAATTGATAAAATGTATGTATTATAAACCTGTGGTTACTGTTTTTCTACGTAAAATACCTCATTTATGTAAACTTTACCAAACTTTACATCTCGAAAAACCTCGAGTTACGCGTAACTGCTCAGCCCTGCAAATGGATACATATGCATACTACGTCACTACTTTAGTATTTGCCGTCTGTCAATCGGTTTTATTTTAGTTAATTATTGATCCTTGTTCCCTGGGACATGAGGATTTAACCATATTTTCTACGATTCTACGAGACATTAGTTACGTTCAATAGAACATTTTTTGTAACATAGAGGTGAGCAAAATACAACTTTTACAAACAAAATTCTAAACATGTCCATGTAGATTCTCATCAGAGAAGGGGTATATGTTTGATATACAAAATTTACTAAATATTCGCTTAATTTTATGCAATTTCAAAATGCTGTTTACAACATTTTTTATTCTTACAATATTTAAATACAAATAAGGTCACGAGATCAAAAGCAAGCATGATGATAAATTGTCATGTGTTTCTGAGATAAATTGCGCTCTATTTATTTGTCAACTTCCTAATAACACAAGAAAATAAACAGATTAATCCCGTTTTTTTATCATTCCATAAGATTGTTATCTATTATCTTTTTCCGCACAAATACGGGATTAATGTCGGTCATCACTGTGCATTGTTTTGGTTTTATGATACCAAAAATTTGTTTGGTTTTAACTTTATTAATAATGTTGACGTATACGCCTGGAAAAACTGTAAATTGATTTTGTGGGTATTATTTATTCGTCAGAGATCAAAATAAACAATTGAAGTCAGAAGCAATAGATTATTTCGACTACATATTTCATAAAAATAAAACCGATTTCCTAACCTACAAATTTCATATATCTTCTATACCTTCTTTACGAATTGATAATCTTTTAGAGATTGAAAATATAGAAAATATCATTCCTATTTTGTGGAAGGCTTTCGTTTGAATATATGTAACTGCGAGTTTATTTTCACAATGACATTTTTTAGAAAGTACAGTTTTATTTTAATGTCTAAAATATTGAGGACATTTGAAGAAATATTTCATTTTTTCAGAATAAGCGAGAACAATGACTCTAATCGAAGGTGTAGGTGAAGAAGTGACGGATTTCTTTATCATAGTTGGCGTTTTATTGATTGGCTGGTTGGCATGGTGTTCGACAAATATCAGCGATCAACCTTTAATACGCACAGTACTTATTCTACAACATCGCACACGCACACGCATTGCTGAATTGTCAGCTGCCAGCGGTATCAGTTCAGCTAGTCAAACCTCAAATCTGGATTTACCGGATGATGAGACGAGACTAGCGAACCCAGCGAATGCTAATGATCCACAGACATCTGTGGATGGTAAAATTCTAATTTCAATAATAAAATATACCATTTTTTAAAATTACTTTCTTCAAGCTCTATAATTAACAGTTACTTTTCCTATAATTCCAGGAGCTACAGAAATTCCGACGGAATCGAATGCCACTACAAATTCAGTTGCTGCTACTTCAGAGAACGTTTTGATTGAAGCGATGGACTCATTTAGTAATGACGATTCGCGGTTGCTTCAAAGGCCCGCGAAAATAAGCACCTCTGATTCGCAACCCAATGTAACGGAACCTGCTCCAGAGGTTATTGCAGAACATGTTCCGGAAGATCTATCTTCGCTGAGTGAAGAAACTAAAATAAGCATAAAATTGAAATTTATCAACGATGACCAGAAACTCGTAACTGGAAATCTTAAGGAGATGCTTGGCGATTTTAAAAGGTAAGTGTCATATTTCATTTGCTTATTATTAATTTGGAAGTAGTTATTACTTACAATAATAGGATTAATTCCAAAGTAATTATTAAAGCTAACATTAACTTTAATCATTAACTTTAATTGTATTATACAGAAGGCATTTCCAAGATGAGCTGGAATCGCAGAAACTAGTGCGCCTAGTGTTTAATGGTCAAGTTCTTCAACCAGACAGTAAAACTCTAGAACGATGTGGACTTTTCCACAACTGTGTTGTCCACTGCCTTGTGCATCAGCCTCGACCAGATTCGGCCACAACGCCTTCGCCCCTTGACAACTCTTCTTCGATTTACTTCAATCCTCAAACTTTTCAGGACATTCCTGCCGCTACGGGTCTCAGTTCGTTACCTGACGAGTGGGATCTCAGTAGACTGTTGTGCAGCGTTTTAACGCTTTTTTTAGGAATTGCTTGGTACTCACATTTCCACTACTCCCAACTCTTCACTGTTACAACGACGCTTGCCCTCTATGCCCTCACGGCGGTCTTCACTGTTTCCCTATTCGGGCACTTTTTTTCAAATCCAGATAATGTCCGCGTTCTTGAATAAGCCAGATTTCTCGCGTCAAATATGATAATTAATTGTGATTTTAACTCCGTAAGTAGCTTGCTGGTCTTTAAGTACCCCGAGTTTTCTGATGGAAAAAAATGAGTATAATCGGTGATCCTAGTCTGTTAACATACTTTTATTTTTTAAGAAATTCATCGTTTTTACCGGAAAGAAATGAGAAGCTGAGTGCCGCGGGAATGATTTTATTCCAAAGATGGAATTGCCGAGTTATCAAGAGAGAATTTAAATATTTTTTATTTTGGTCGGTGATTTTTGAGATAAATTTGATTCATGTTCTAGATTCAGTTATATTTTTCTTGGACGTAATTTTCATGCTTGCTATGTAGCGAAAACTCTTCAAAAGAAATTAATATCGCATCTCGTGTCACTTACATTAGATTGTTTTCCTTCTTTTTACACTTCTATACAATGTGGATAGTTTGAAATATATTACGAACTATCTAAAATAAAAAAAAAAAGAAAAAGAAACTATTGAAATGAATTATATTATTATTCATATTTGGTAACGGAAATTTAAAAATGAACTGGTATGATGTACAGTAATAAAATAATCACTAAAAATATTCACATGATTCTAAGGTTCGCTGTATTTTACGGAATGTGTTTTATTCGTTTATATTATAGTGGAAGATATTTTCAACATAAAATATGTTGCCAGCAATTTAATTGAAACGTTTTCAGAATATGGTGATATAGCTGATTTCTTAGAAGTCACTTGTTAATCAGAGTACATTTCATTTGAAAAGAAAAAGAAAATTGTATTGTACAGTGTATATACATGATATTAATATTAAATTAATTGTATTCAAAATAAATTTAGTGGTGTACTAATTTTATCTTTCAATGCTAGTAACAAATAATTATAACTGTAAAATACTGTTTTTTTCTTGTATTAGCAATTAAATATTTATAAAACAATACATATCTCGTAATAATTATTTAATTGAGAAAAGTATTGCATTGTACATTATCATTTGTCATATTTTTCACCATTTTGCAGAGCCTTCTCCTTTATAAGATATATAACGATCGATTAAATAGTTAGATTGGTAAATTCCGATTGCTAATGGATTTTATATAACAATATTTAACATTTTTGTTATACACATTCATATTTTTAAATTCAAGATAAATCACTTAAAACCAGTTTCGAATTGTCTAAATACTTGAATGATAAATACATTAATTTTTTTTTTTAATTGAAAGGGCGTGACACGAGAAAACGTTCATAATAAAAAAAAAAAACAAATACTTAAATGAAAATACAAAATAACTAATATATCTACTAATTTCAATTAAATATCGTAAAAATGATAATTCATGTTTAACTGAATTTTTCAATACCTCCATATTTTAGCAAATTTAATACCTCATTATTTTTACGTACAAATTAAAATGCAAATGTAATGTTTTAATATTGCTGTTAGACATTTTATTGAAACAGCAGTATTGTTTGTTATTAAACAGTGGAGTTAATAAATATATTTAACCAAATTTTCTTACGTCTCATTCTTTTATGTTAAGTAAAAAATACATTATTCCTTAAAAAAAAATTGTATAATAGAGTAATTAGCCATATTTATGAGATTTCGAAAAATGTCTTTTGTCTGACTAGAACACTCTGCTTCTACTGACAGATCAAGCCATATCTGACTGCAACTGTTCTCTCTACTTACTTTTCCTATTTCTCGTTTAGTATGAAATTAATATTTAACTTATTGTCAGGAATTTTATTTAATAAATTCCAACTTCGCAAATATTTGAATTATATTATATGATATTATATTATTATATTATATTATTTAGATATGAAAAACCCGCAGCCTTATTACATATATATATATCTTGATGAAAAGTACTTTCTCCTCTTGCCAAATGATAAGAAAATTTATTTCCGTCATCAGATAATTCTGTATAGTTTGTTTCGAGGCACCTTAACGAGTAGATAGTCTCTTTCATTGTCTTTCTTATAAGATGCAGAGTAACATCTGTAAAAAGTGACAGAAATGTTTTGTATGGGTCATTAAGTGATCATGCCAACAGAACGAAGAACTGTTCTTATACTATGTCTATATACAATTCAGACTGTTTATCTCGGCAAGTAGTTTGTACATTCTCTTACTTGCATCAGATAACAGACGCATTCTTCCGGAAAGATTCGCGTTGGACTCTAAGTGCGGCGCCGTGGTGCAGGCGTAAGATAAAGGATTCGTTATTTCCATTTCCTTCCATACAATGGCAAAATCCGTTCGTCTTTGCTCTCAAGACTCCTTCCTCTTTATTCTTTCTCCACTTCCCACCTTTTCATTCGCGTAAAAGGTTTCATCCCACTTTTTCGTGACCTTTTTTTGGTATCAAAAATTACCTCAGACAGGCGCTCGTTCGTGAGGTGGAAACTGAAAACAGAAAGCTAAAATGTAAAAAAATGCAATAAATTTAAGATGTCCAAGGTATAGCGCACGAAAATATGGAAAAATAAGAATCTGGTCTTCTTCAAAAATGCAATACATTGAATGATTATGATTATGTATAATAATAATTAAATTCCTGAACGTTTTTTAAAATTTGACGTAATGAAATGTTAATCAAGGGTTTTGGACCCAAGTGTTAAGCTCAAAATTCCATTCTCCATTTTACTCAACGATAATTATATATAAATATATTTTTGCTCTGTAGCAATAATCTTTTTTCAAATATAAGACTACGTACAGAACGAAAAAATATTTAGTTTCAATACTTTTTGAATATAATGAAGAATTCAAAATCTAAATTCAAAATTTAATATTTTCATTTTACATAAAAACTATTTGAATTAGATATTTTTTCGCTCTGTACGCATAATTCTAATTAAAAATTGATTAATTCTACAGAGAGAAAAAATTTCACATTTAATATTTGTTGAGTAAAATGAAGAAATCGAATTTTTAGATTAGAACTTGGCTCCAACACCCTTAATGTAATCAAATATCTTAAAACAAAATTGAAAACATGTTTACTCAAAAAGGACTTAAAATTGTTGAATTTGAAATTTGAATCACATAATCTTGTATCTTTTTTTGTATTCGAATATTATTAATTGTACATGAAATGTCTGCCGCGCGCGTATAATATTGCTCATTTTAATTAATTGGATATTAGTTCTAAAATTTAAAGGTATATACTTACTCAGTTTTACTTTCTAAAATTACTTTTTAAATTTCGCGCCATCGACTCTGGTCTGGCGTTCTTGTTGCTGATTGGAGGATGCGTCTGAGTCTGCGCAGTTAAGTGTCACGCATGCGCACCGCGCAGTAAAAGAGTGACCAATAACCTCCTTGATTTTCCCCGTCAGTAGTGGTTCGGCAGTCGGACTGCCGACTGATATTTCTGAGTAGAGTGTTGTCGGGGTCGGTGTCGGTCGTGAAACCACTCCGTGTTGACGTTCGCGAGTGTTGTATTGTTGCCTGTGTTGATGTTTATTATCTTCACACGTGTGAACGAAGAATAAACTTGACAGAGAAAAGTATCGGGGGTGTTGTGTTAACTGGCAAACGTAGGTTATACCGGCATTATTTCAGTGGCGTGCGATTCTTGCGAAGCAAAGGGAAGAGACATGCGGCGCAATGTGAAAATTTTGCTACTACTGTCATGCGCATGGATGTTCGTCTTTGTTTACTACTACCACACGTCCAGAGATCCCAAGGTAAGGGTGCCGGGTGTCAAGTGCACAACTAGTGAGATGACAGGTGATAGATCACCTACCTGTCTTCTACTCAGTCTATTCTCCACAGATTTTTTTCCTATCTCGCTTGTCAAACTATTGACCCAGTGGAGTTCTTTAACCCACCTCCCACGATGAGCGAATTTTTATTTTTGTACGCGGACTTTAAGGGAGGTAGTGTAACTAAACCATGTTAGTTAACTAGACTAAATATTTGTAAAGAGAACATTTAAGTTTGTGGGATTATTATTTTTCAATAGCTGATCGGAATTATCATAATATATATTTTGGAGCACATCATAATATATGTATATTTTGGAGCACATCATAATATATAGTGGAGCGGAAAGATCGGTGAAGATTTAGAATCATTGCAAATCGATTAAAAGTTGAACAGGGGCTTGGACTCAAGTTCTATCCTCAAAATTCAACTTTCATTTCTTATAACAAACAATATGTAAACAATCATTTCAATTCTTCCTGAGCAAAACAGAGATTAAATTTTTTGGTTCGAACGCTTATATCCATCAATTCTCGAGATACTGAAGTTTAGCTAGAATTTCTTTCGAAATCTTTTTATTTATTCTGTGATAGAATTATTATTTAATAACTCAATCATCTCCTCACAAAAGACGATATACACTACAGCCTCTATCTGTTTTATTAAAATTTAAGAATACTTTGTGTAAGAAATATATAATATAGGAATTGGTTTTGCTGATGCCAGTAGATCCCAGACAAAAAAAAAATATTTGGCACAACTGCCAAGATGTTTTTGAGACTCGTGAAAGGGCTTGGCCGATGTGTCTTTATAGTTTGCGGATTGTTAGATCCGCAATGCAAGCCGCTCATCCACGCGTGAAGAGGATTCGGTGACCTTAAATCCTCGTATCTTCCGAGAAAAATGAAACATCCGATCTGTGGCGATCAATAATCAAAGTATCAAGAACTTCGCGACAGTCTATTGACCTGGATTCAAAAGATAAGCTTTTCTAGACGATATATCTTTATAGGTGTTTATATGGGTTATTAAATAGGTTTATTATCGCTTACAATGAGTCGAAAATGTGTTCAGGAAAATTAAAGATGAACATAAAAATATATCTTCCAGAAGTTTTGAAAGTTCAAATGAAGGAAATATTTTTTCCCAGAAATCCAAAAATATTGTTCCAACTAAAAATAAGAGTATACATCACAAGTTTCTTTCATACAAAATTAGTTTCAATTGTTTCAATTCTTCCAGTCATCATTAAATTATCTTCTATAAAGTTTCCGCAAGCAGAATTGTATTTTCTACATTTTGAAATAGTTTGAACTCCTAAAATATCTTGATGGTAGACATTTAAAATTCGAGTGATATTCATGCCTCGGGCAAAGATTCAAATAAGTATAAAGTTTTGATTTCCATGTTTTAAATACTTTAATTAGACGCATTGCGTTTTTGCCACAGTTTCAGTACTCTTTGCTCGATTCAATGCGTTGAAAAATTGAAATTCTTTTCTGGAGTGGTATTTTGTTAGATGCTTTATGGAAATTCTGTGAATGTTTCGTCACGGTGATATGTTATTGTTCCATTCAGAGTATAACGTTATTCTAGAGTCCTGCACGCTACGATGATCGCGTTTATCGATGCGTGTTGCATACGTTTATTGACGCATGAGTGCCTGTGAAAACGTTATGCACTTGTCACGTTAGTTCACAGTGAGCAAGCAGCATCTCATGTATTTTCTTGCTTCCGCCACTGAGAAATGTACAGACACCACGTGCGAGTTAAATGCCTCATATACCTAGCCAACCATCATGTGCTCTTAGTTGTTTAGAGAAATAGAGAAAATAGGCTTCCTGTGTAGATTGCTTTCAGAGAGTAATTTAAAAACTTTACTCCTGTGAAATTTGCTCTACGCTAATTGCTTCTTTGATAATAATAATACTCCAATTTTATCATAAATTTATAAGGACTGCAGAATTTTATTAAATCCCCTTTTCCAATTATTTCGATTTAATGCTATACATATACATTATCTTTTAAAATTTATTATTGACTTTCTAATTGTTCATCGAGTTGTTCATCATAAATCCATAAATCAGAAGCTTCCAATGGAAGGATGGAAAATAAATTAATATCAATGAATTCAACCTTAGCTTCAATTCAACCTTCTTTTTCTCTCATAGTTTTTCGATTCTAATTGCTGTTAACTGTTTCCTGGCTTCCGTATTTATTACGTAGATTTGTTCATTAAAAATATCTACACTATATTTTGTAACCTTTGTTACACGATTACAGCAAGCATCTCTTATGGGAATTTCCTATTGAATTTGCGAAATTCGCTCAGGAATTTTTATCCTTTTTTTCTATTTTAAAGTCGATCTTCAATCCTGATCGTACTCAGGAATGCAATATTTCCGGTTGCGACGTTACCGTGATTAGAAACTGGCTCGTCTCACATCGAGGATTCCCCTCGCGACTTGGCGTAGCACAAATGACTCCGCGTAACCGCATTTATCGACGAAAGAAAGCGATTTTGCGACATCGAACGACTTTCTACGTGGAATTACTTTCCGACGGAAATAACCCAAAGTGAATTATTTGTAATTCATATTTTGTCTCATATTATGCGAAGTATACATACCACCAATTTCTATTTATATATACTGACAATTAGTCTTATCGCTTTGTTTGCAAAGGAGATTACTTTTTAATCTATTGACATTCTCGAAAAACATGTTTACTAAGAGATAATATCATCCAGTGATGTGTTGATTTTACATATGTCTAACGATGTTTTCTTTACCATTCTTTTATGAAAAACTCTTTCAGTACATGTTTTTTTATTTGTTTCCGGTTTCCATAATGCTATTTTATTTAGAATGCTATTCTATCGATTTAGCTTTCAGAATTGTAAATTCTGATAATAATAGTGGTGACTTTAATAACCATACATGCATGTACAATAAATTCTCGCTACTCACATATCCAGGATTACGTTCTATCCTGTTTATTGCTATCCATGCGAAACATATTGTAGGAACTATCATTTTATGCGATAGTTAAGCGTCGGCATTCGTCGGCAAACATTTTGACTGTGAGCTTGTTTTGAATTCGACGACGATTCGTTGAGAGCATGTCGCTTGTACAGCCACATACATGGGTACTTGACTGTTCGTGGTATAATTTCGATTGTTACAGCACCCATCTTCTATACATATGGTAGCAATCGAGTTTGTGCGAACCCACGCACCGGACATGTTTTGCCTTTGTATAAACTGCTGACTGCTGCATATAGGGAAAATATAGGGAATTCACAGGAAGTTTGGACTAAATGCCGTCAATTAAATGGTCTAATTTTAATAGGTCTCGTTCGCATTTAATTTGTCATGTTTTTTTTTTCGTTTTTTTTTTTTTCTAAATTTGACTTATACTTTCATATAAACCAAGATGAAAAGATGACCATCATTTAGCTATTCAGGCATTTACTTTACAGTATATGTATAGAAAGAGAAATCATAAATAAGCGACATAGGAACATTCTTTAGCCACAAGTGCATAATTAGTATATGATCAATTTCTATTTATAATATGAGCTTGTTAACTAAAATAATTGTATGGTAAATGCATCGTAAGTTTTGAGAGAATACACGATAATGAGCCTGTTTGTAAAGAGTAATTACTTTTGCGGAAGATAAGTTTGACGACTATTATTTTTGTCGCATAGAGCGTGAGTTTTCTCTTCATAAAGATGGTACTTTTAATTTATTGTACAATACAATGAAACCTGGTTTTCTATTATATTATCTTTCCAACTGAAAAAAGAAACACTGACATTTTTAGAATTCATCTCAATCTCGACACATACGTATATAGGAAATCCTATACGTGTATTACAGGCGTTATTGCGTGATCTTAGATTTATGGACGGCTATAAATAATACTCTTCGCTTCAATGTTCTTAAGAATGGCTCTCGAGTTTGCACGTACTATTCTCACATTTATAGCAACTACACCTACAAAACATGCGACAATTTCTTTTTCCGACAGGTCTATGCGGTACAATTTTGTAGAGGAACGCACGGCACATCCCAACCCATTTCTAGTAATTGAAAAAAAATCCCTCTTCCGTGATGAGTTTTAAAGAAAATCGATTTAGCCCTTTGAAAAAGTTCCACTCTTTTTACTCTCTATTGTATTGAACATCCAGAAGAAAGAATTGTTGCTCACTTTTTACAATTTTCTTCAATGTATTTTCACATTTCGCTTTTTACGTTTTTGTATTTACTGCATTCAAGTCAGGGCAGCTTAATTTCGTTTGAAATATGTTTTTGCTCGCAGGAGAAGGGTTTCAAAATTCACCAGAATTTGTGATTCTAGAGCATCCGTGCAAATATTTAGTTAGTACCTATAACCGACCAAGGTGCACATGGACGCATATGACCTTTGGACATGGTTAACAGGGCGGTCCTCTAGAGACTGCAAATCTGCATATGCATGCAATCCTCTCTTCACCTCCTCACGTCGACCTTCCAGCAAGGCAAAAGACTAGAGTAGCCACAACTTTTATTCGTATTTGCGAAACGTCTCTGAACTCGGTACTCATTCAGCTAAAACATTCAAGTTAACTTAATTTCAACTCCCTCCAGTTCATTTTTTTGTAGCATCATTTTTACGAGTTTTGTTGTAGTTTTACCTCACCAATTTATGCGTTGATGCGATTTTCGAGATTAATATAATTATGTTAATTTGTTACCGTGATAAAAACCAATTGACGAATAGCGGTTCAACGGGTGTTTAAAGTTTAAATGAAACAAAGCCTCTCATGGGTAGATATATGTATGTCAGGTTGGTAAAATCGGAAGCATTAGAGATTCAATTAAACCGAGGTCTTTAGTATCGCATCTTCTCTTGCCTTAAGCTTCCAGTTCAAGATTGGTTTCCATCGACTTTAGGAGGTGCTTGCACTCAGCTATTTCGACAGCCTTCCTGAAAATGTTTCGACACTAATCAAATATTAAGTCTTCCCTTCTTAGCGTAAATATACCGTGCCAATTTTTGATCAAAAAGTATATCAAAGCGTTGCACAATGGAAAAACAATTGACATAGGAATATGTGAATGACGTTATAATTTTTTAATATTGTTTTTTCATTATGCAACGTATTGATCCACTTTTGGATTAAAATTTGATACCGTACCGCAAAAAGAAATTTTTCTACTGGATTACAATATTTTTATCTTTTGTATGTGATTCGGTTTTGATTTAAACGGAGAAAAAATTCAATATTATTAAATGTGAGAATCAATTTTTCAATTGTAAAAAAAATATAACTATGCCATACCAAAAATCAAATAATAATAGAGAACACTTTTAAAGTGCGGAACAAAAATTTCCTCTTGAGCAGATGTAGAGATGTAACAGCTGAAATATTAAAAACTTCATTATGATGGGTTCACACCTAAACTATTTTGAAAAAGTTTCATAAAACTTCTTTGTGTGGAAGATCCTTTACTCTTTTAAATAAAACAAAGGTTAAATAGCTCTAGATAGGGTCTGGTAACTCACAAAGCTGAATGAAAGTGCGGTCGATCTCAGTAATCCGTTTTCTAAAAGCTCATGAAAGCCGACGCTTTCAACGGCTTTTCTATGGCCTTCGTTAACTGGACACTTACTTTGGAACTAAGCACGTGTCCAGACTGTATACCTCAAGCTTAGAAACTGTTATTTGGATCGGGTGATGTGTGATATATACAATTTTTAGTCACGTAAGCATTGCAATGGTTACTTGGTGATGTACTTCCTGCTGCAAGCTCAGAATATGCATAAATTGTTCTGTATTCCGCGGTATTATATTGCTTGTCATTCTCATTGGCACGATAATGAAGGTTACTCACTCATTTATATTTTTGAGAGTGTTAGCTTTATTCCGATCGTATGAAATGAATCTCAAAGGACCGGGCAGTATGCCAATCGCTTGCTTCACATGATTCTATAACTCGCGATTGGAAACAGGAATCTGGAACACGAAGGTAGCTGAACTTATGTCCCAATTTAAATAGTGCATTATTTATATGAAAAAAGGCCTTTCAGTTTCGAAGAATGCTTATTTGCTTGCTATGTCACATCAGAGGAAAAAATTGATTCAACTTTGATAGATTTGTTAGTAGCGCCCCGGCGTAATTCTTCGTTCTTTTATTTTGACTATCTATTTGTCAAATCCAGAAATCGATGAATGTTATTGGAAAAAAAGTGTGTCCCCATTTCACGAACTTTGAATTTGAAAATAAAGAAAGGCCTTCTTCATTTAGATTCTTGGCTTTAATATTTTTCACATTCTTCCCTTTTCATTTCTTACCTTTCTTCTTCACTTTTCAATACCACACACAGTATGTATATCTTTCAAATGCATATATGCAGATATGTGGAAAACTCACTTTAAGACTGTTAATTCTCATGGATTCGTACGAATTAGTTACCATTCGTTAATTTTCCTACTCGGAACTACAAACCGAATAACGCTGTGACTTTATGTCGCTAACTATAGTATTCGCCATTCCGGTAATGCCGCGATGTCCAGTATAATCCGACCTGCTAATTGTACGTTATATACTCGAAGCTTGAAAAAAAGACTGCATTTCTCTTGGTTGAAATGAAAGTCGAATTTATTGTTTCTTAAGAGTAAAATTCAATTGTTTGTTTAAAAGATGTATATGGGCATTTCTCTGTAAACTGGGCGACTTTTCTAGGAAAAATGGCCCGGCAACTTTTTACGAATATATTTAGTAAACCTTATTCAGGGGATATATATCCGCCTATTTATTAATAAACGGCAGATGAGCCAAAAATATTTTCATTATTTTAGAAAATATTGAGTACTTTCTGAAA
>CAJFCP010000074.1:2662146-2735116 GCA_904066005.1 Synergus itoensis | reverse complement strand
TATTGGCCTGGGACAATGAGTTGTCCAGTTTACAGAGAAATGCCCATATATCAAATCCCATTGAATTAATATACTAATGATTTGTATTTCTAGATAGTAATAAAGTTTTATGTAATTACTAATTATTTTCTTCTTAGTTACAAAGCAGCCTCTGGAATTATAATAATTTCGCTCTCTTTTCAATATTTGAATTGAAATGATGGAAACGATGATGGTTAATTCCTGGTGATTGACCAGCATCTAATAAAATTTTTCATATGAAATCTAAGCTTCTTGGTGCTCGGGATAGAGATTTTCAAGATTCCTCAAGGGTTTAAATCTCCTGAAACTCAGAAATGTCATCTTAAGTTCTTCAACCCCCACGTGTAACGTCAACTTCGTCGAGACTTTGAGAGGATAGAATAGTGCCCTTGTCGCGATTACATTTTCCTCTCCAACCCCTTAACCTCTCCCCTTTTCTCTATCGTTAAGTTAGCTTTTACCCAGACGAGCCCTCTTGGCAAAAGTGTACGTATATTTTCATTTTTTCTCGTTTCTTTTTCTTTCCCTTAACCAACTTTGGGTCTCTGGTACGTACGCAGATTGCAAACGCACTTGAGTCTTGAGATTGCCAGCTAAATCTCTTTACCACTTTCATATCTTTTTACGAAAGGGCAGGGGCATGCTGTGAAAGACACTACATAGATAGAAATTTCTAGTGCACATTTTCCCAGTCTTATTCATCATGGCGCCTTGCTATTGTCAATAATTATATTATTGTAATGTTATTTTGTCAATTTAGGACGTTTGTTGGTCATAAAACTTTTAATTTTAAACTTAAATGGAAAACCACTTCTAAGGCATGGCAGCTTGAAGCATTTCTTTTACTGTGAAATGTTGACATTAAAGGAATACACATGTAATTGCTAAAGGTATTCTTGAAGATACATATAAACAAGGTAGAAGAAACCGATTACTTTTACATTGCATCGCACCCTGAATAAGATAAACGTTTCGTGACTAAGATAGTGGAAGTGTGCATTTCTCTTCTCTACATATTGTCGTGACTAAATGCGTAGCTTTTGTGCTGTGAAAGAATGCACTTGGGATCGAAGCAATTTTTCTTGGCGAGTACACGACGTATTGGCATTCTCGTTTCGTGAACTCCTAAGGCTCGATGCTTTTTCTCTCTAGCTTTTTATTCCTGGAGATTGAAAGGGTTTTTTTTTCTTAAAAATCACACAGTTCCGAATCCTCGATAATTTTCATGCCTTCAATTTATTTTGTTTAGACCTCGGTTGATTTATCAATTAATCATTCACTCGTTTTTGTGTAAGTTTGATAAGAATATTTCATTTGGTCCTGTCCATTTCTCTATTTCTATAACCCATACAATCAGATACAAACCATCGTAATATAGTATCTCATTGGCGAAATCCATGCGAATGTTGACACAGCATAAAATCAGTCTCTTTCTGCTTCGTTTGAATCGAATATTTATGGGCGAAATTCCGACTATCGTTGAACGTGAGTTTTTTAGCAGAGTGCTTGTTTACATTCAACTCCAGGAGAATTGTTAATGATAAAATCTTGTCCACAGGAAGCTTTTGTTTTGTTTTTTTTGAAAAGTTTATTTAGTTACTGGATAGAATAGGCCGTTCTTTTTAAAAGGCAAACAAAACATACATGTTTCCTTGTTTGTATATACAGAAAATATGTTGATTCAATCAAATAAATGTATTTGATAAAAAAATAATCAAACATTGCATTAGGAAATTTAATATTTCACCCAATCGCGTTTTAACCGAATCTTTAATTTCGACAAGTAATATTTTATGCTGAAAAATAAGTATGTTTTTCGTAAATAGAGGGACGAGATTTGCCCGGTATTTTCTCCCGGGAGTGAACCCCGATTACATAATATGGTGCAATCATATTGAACCTAGGTACCAGCATTCGATCTAACTACATGGTTTGAAATTCTACACATACATTTACCTTCGCGGTACATTTATCTTCCTCCCGCAACGAAAACCACACGCGTATTATTTTAGCAAATTGGAGGGATAGAAATGCGTGAAATAAATTCAAACTCATGTGCTATTTTTGCAATCGTGAATAAAAACGAGGATTTATAAAGAGATATGAACAAGCAGCTTAAACTGCCGGAGTAAAATTCGATTAAAACAGAATCTGCAATGATTTAAAATATAATTGGAATTGAATCTCTACATTTTTTTAAACTATATAATAACTTGTTTATAAAAAAAAAGCGGATGAAAAATTATTTTAATCCAAGTTTATAACATTATTATTATTATTATTTGCGAATCAAAGGCGTGAAACTGTCAATAGCAATCTCTTTGCTTTTCGTGACCATCATGTCTATAGGGAGACTGATTGCTACTGTCACACCCTCTTTACATTGCACCACTTCGACGGATCGAATATGAGATGTATGACAAAAATGCCTATATGATAAACAAAAAGTGACGACCAAATACCATGCTATATATGGTATGTTTGGATTCTGTGATCATCGGTATTAGGAGGAATTCTCCCTGATATTGAACATTCCTTTTCGTGAGGAAAATAAAATATGAACTTTATGAGAAAAGGGATGATATTGTATTACAAAATGATGCAAAGGAGGTCGCCTTTTTATTACCTTTATCTGCTGACCCTTTTTTCGAGATTTTTTTAATTTAAATAAAAACGTAATGCGAATGTTGACAAAGGTAATATACCAGTTCAGAAAGGCATTAATAATTTCTATATAAGCAAAAAATCTCACTTTTTTTGCTGTCAAAAATAAAACAAAGTATAGTCCCCCTTCTTTTTTCCGGAAGCTACTGACCACTCGACGTTTATCGCTACTTGGCCCGAAAGCCAGTTATAAATGACCCACCACTGTGTATTTTCTCCCTTCTTCGTTTACCGTACTAAGGGATAAAGTATTATTTTATTTTCTTGAATGATGTGAAACAGTCTCTACTTTATCGCTAAAATACGAAACATACAGAGTCGAATTCTTTTCAATTATTTTTAATTCTTCTGGATCCACTTTGATTCTTTTTTTTCAATTCTTTGAAAATTTTTACCCGTGTAGAAATTTTGCCAGGGCCCTGATCGGGCCCAGATCTGGCCAAATCGGGCCCAGATCGGGATACCATATCTGGGCCCGATAGCTGATGTAACACACGGCCCGACTGGGGCCAGATATGGCCGCCCGATATGGCCGCCCGATCGGTACCAGATCTGAGCCCGATCGGTGCCGGATCTGAGCCCGATCAGGTTTTCATTTTTTTATTTATATTTTTCAAACAATAAAAATAATATTTCTTAGCATTTTAAACTGCGCGCGAATAACAACCAATCAGAAGCCGAGCGCGACGTATGC
Organism: Synergus itoensis; assembly: GCA_904066005.1. Classification (NCBI taxonomy): domain Eukaryota; kingdom Metazoa; phylum Arthropoda; class Insecta; order Hymenoptera; family Cynipidae; genus Synergus; species Synergus itoensis. Next base: position 2,731,737 of record CAJFCP010000074.1, on the reverse strand, counting down.
ACTAAAGTTCAAAACAATAAATAAATATTCAATCTGTATTAATTGTCACAATTAATTTCAATTTTAAGGTTAGCGTTTAGTACTGCATAAATAGTGTATATGATTAACTTACTCTCGATTGCAGCGCGAACGTATTCTATACTTGATAAAGCACGGTGCTTCCGGAAACGTCGTGTACTTAGAACTTTCTGTATTGTTATAAATAATACTTAAAATTACATTTAATGACATCAATGACAAGACACAACACGGTAATTTCGACAAAGTGAGACGTGGGACTAGGGGGCGCTGCAGTGCATACCCCGAAGATAATTTCGACAAAGTAAGATTAGGGGGCGCTGCAACGCGTACCCCGATCGGGCTCGGATCTGGGCCGTAGAATTAGCCATATCGGGCCCTGATCGGTATAACCTGGTCAGGGCCCGATAGGTATTGGGGATAATATATGGCGATTTCTACACGGGTAGATTTGTTTTGAAGTCACTTGACTTTTTAAAAATTATTTTCAATGTTTTGGAATTCCTTTGAATAGTTCTTGAAAGTCGTTTTAGGTAATTATATATTGGTAATTCGATTTGTGAGACGAGATTGGAGCTTCGGGTTGTCTCTTCAATGAAAATAAAGAAATATTTCCATTCTATAGCTTCATACTTGTAAACTATGGATGTTGGTGCTTATACAACAAGCTTGAAAGCATAAAAATTGAATTTCCTGGGGTAAAAGCATGTCAAGATTTAGTATTAAAGTAGCTTTATTGATAACTTCTTTTGCTTAGACAATAGATTTATTGCGTGGGCCTACCCTAAATCTAGTTTCTGGCACCCCAAATGATGTCATCAATTGTACTTCGTCACGAATTTTTTCAAGTTACCACTCTTTTTAAAAATTCCCTCCTTTTTTACTGAAGTGTTTTTTTTCACTCTTTTTTTCCACCGGAGAGGAAACATTGGTACAATGTTTCATATACCTCAGCATCAAATAGTAAACTTTTTACTAAGGAATAATTTAAGTCACTGCGCATTGAAATTTGCGATCGAATTGCTGATTGCAATTATTTAGATCATTATAATTTATAGAGTAAAAGATTATTTTCTTTTGCACTAATTAATCTGCATAAATACAATTTTATATAATGAAATAACGTTTTCTATAATTTGAATTCGTTTTCGTACATTCCAAATATTCATTACTAATGAGCACAGATTTGTTTTACAAGCACGGAGTTGTGTAAATTGTCCGTTATACTCGTAATTTGAGTCTCGGGATCAGAATTCCGTGTTACAAATACAAACATCATGTTAGCAAAGTTAACCATATTTAATAGAAAGTTTCATGCAATTACAGAGTTTAAAAACAATGTTGAGTAGTACATATTGACTATTTCCGCAGTTCTCACTCGTGATGCGCTTCAAGTTAATTATAATATTTTACAGAAAACTCAGAAAGTTCTTGTTTAGTTTCACTAGAATGTGTTTTTTTAAAAGGAATAATCTTTTGGATGAAACTCGGATTTAATTTGAAGAAACCTGCTCCGTGGGTTTGCTATATTTTTAAGCCTTTTTTATGCTATAAAAGCCGCGTACTATTTTTGTATTTTCTTTTCACGGAGGAAAACATTGACCTTTATTTTCTCACGGTTACTTTTCTCCTGCAGTTCTTGTTTATTGGTATCAATTGTTTGCTTTCACTCATGACATTTGTTTCTGTATTTCTTAACTTTTCAAAGGGATGAAATATAATAATAGGGTGTGCACTGTGCGAGAATTTAAGAAAATCCGGGAATTGAAAAAAATCCCGGCAAATCTGAGAATTTTCCTTGATTTTATTTTTGATGCTGGAAGTGCATTTCCGGTTGGAAAAATAAACATTGCGAATTGCAAAGATTTTTTCGTTGGATGTTGTTTAATTAGATAGATCAGTATTGTGTGAAGAGTGTGAAAAATATAGTAACTATTATTCAGATTATAAATGCTTAGAGGAGAAACCGGATTTATCCTTTGCTCGGGTTAGTAAAAAGGGGTGGCGGTGGCGAGCGCCGAGTTTACAGAACAATGAGCGCTTATACGCGTTTCATCCAACTCCTATTCCTCCACTATTTCTCATAAATCATAACGACGCACGTTTTGCCGTGGCAGGTTGAACTCGCAAGTTGCATAGAAACATCAGGATGGTTTTCATGCAAAGTAGCGCCGCCGATTGTATCTTGCCCTTCCGACCTTTGCGGATTATAACGGAGGTACTACACTTCTGTGGCAACCCCAAAACTGTATTTCATTAATACGCTCAAAAACTCCGGATGTGGTGTGGACGTTTGAAAATAATGCAATATCGATTCGATATATTAATATCTACTATACATGTATATACTAACGGGTAAAACATGCGTATGTAGACTCTAGAGATAAATTTATAAATAATTATTTCATTTTATATAAATCCGGCAAAACATCACAGAAAAAACACAGGGTTTCAATTTGTAGCATCTCGTTTGTTCACTTAACAGATTGAGATTAAAAAATTTTCATTTTGAGAACTTAAACAAACGTGTTTTTCTGTGATGCATTTATAATTGTCATTAGTCACATTTTGAAAATCTAGAATTTAAACCATATTTAAACGTTAAAACGTTTTTTGTAACTGTGAAAAGTTGCTTTGCTATAAATAACAACGCAAAGCAAGTAAATTTACCTAATAATTGGGATTACAGCTTCAAAGAGCGTAATCATTTAATCAAATGTCAAATGGCAAATTTACAAACGTGAATATAATTGTTACTGTTGGGCGAAGGCGGATTGAAAAATACACTGAAATTGTATTTTGCCAGCAACCCGTGGAACAAGTGCAAATTATTCAAACCTGATTCAATTATACACAATATATTAACCCTTTATCTTCTGCTGCATTTGTGGGATTATATTAATATTATGACAATATAATATGAATCTCTACATAATTAAATTTAATTAATATAGTGTAAGGAGTGTAATATATATTCCGCAAGTTTAGACTTAATACCTGTTTATCATTGGAATTTCTCAAGTTGAATACATACTCTGTTGTTTTATGCACCACGTTTGTAATTTCGCGGACACAAACAAAAACTATAATTTACAGCAAATACGAGTTGAACTTAATGGAACCCATAAAAGAAAGATCCGCATTGCGTTTACTGATTAATACCTAAGCTCAAAGTAATCATACCTTCACGCTAGTTTTTCTTTTCACAAAAAAGTTTAAAAGAGTCGTGGAAAATTACTGATTTACTCGTGCATGATATAATTTAAAATTTTAATTGGTTGCTATGGCAAATCAAAGAACATCATCTGCAGATATGATGCCATTTAAAAGTGATTAACTTATATTAGTCGAAGGCTTTTAAATATGAAGAAAATCAAAGTTTTTAAATTCTTTTTCAATAAATTGTAAATTAAACATTTTTCTCAGGGTTTTTAGTTTTACTAGTTAACTTGAAGATGAGTTTACTTAAGGCAAATGAATACAAATTTAATGAAGAACGAACTTCATGCGCTTGCGATATAAACTTGGAAAAGTCTGAGACGAAACCATTTTATTTCGTTTTTAATTTCCTCATCTTTCGTAATAAAGAGATTTCTTTTTTTCAAATATAATGAATCTTAGCAGTAGACACCCAGGGTTGCATGGAATATCTATTAAAGGCTGCAAAAGATGAAAGATGATAGCAATTTCTTGCTCGCATGTGCGTGTGAAGTCGGGAAAGTGTGATAGTAAACTCATCTCCTTGTAGCGTCTATTCAATGTAGTCTGGCTACTTCCTCTTTACATTTTGCGACCGTTATAATAATACTGTCCGTTTTGCTTGCAAAAAGATATCTTTCACTATGTTTCTCTCTTAAGCCAACCTCTTCTCCTGTGCTCGTTCCACCGTTGCTTTACTTTATTCATCGTAAAATTCGTCACGACATGTGACTCAAGAGTCAGGGTATCGTATGCACTTTGCCCAGGCAATTCATGATCTTGAAATATGTATAGTGCGTTTATTAAAAGAATTCTGTGTAAATACAAACAGTATCTTAAATGAATATCTTCTAAGGTCTAATATCACAATATACTTATCACAGAAGCTCATTTTGATAAACATTATCTCTTGATTGGCAGTTTCATGTGATGGAAATAATTGCTTAATCTACTCAGCAAAGTACTTGTGTTTTTCGTCAAAATTTCATTAGGTATTTTTTTCACTGCTCGTGAGACTTGGTACCATTTTTCTAGATTTCAGACTTTCTCTCTTTGATGCTGAGGTTATTTATAAAAGTTTTAATGAAGTTAATAGATGCTCGCATGGTTGATGCAAGTAAATTGTAGACTTTTGATCGAAGAGCCGTTTAAAAAGTTCGTATGCAGTGTACATATTGTGACGTGGTATATTTTATACCACGCACATTTTGCCTATTTCTAACTTAAAATTTAACTTATTCGCGATAAACTCCTAGCACAGAGTGTTAGGTTGTTTGCACACAACCTGTCAGCTGATTGGAGCACATGAGCTCCCTAACAATCAGCTGACCATCAGCCAGCAATCCGGAACCTGGAAAAACTCATTCACTTGAACTATCACTTATACTTGTCACACTTTCTTGTTTCATGTTAACTCTGAGCCATGGGGGCTCAGAGTCACAACCACACACACATACAATAACACTGACGTTCATCCGCATTGCTAGAGGCCCGAAGAGGATCCTGGTCAAAGTGCATGGATGTGATTCCCGTGCACATAAACGACCAGGAGGATGACATCTCTGCTCACCTGTCATTCAGTGGACTCAGCTGGCTGGCTGAGCTCCTTATCACATCCGCGCTATCTCTGGGCCTAGCTTGTCATCGAGGATCGACCGTCGGCGAATTATCATTTATCGGTGGCTTACCGTGTAGCTTACCACCGAAGTAGAATTAAGTAATTTTGATAAGTCTCGTGGCGCTGCCTTTTTCCGTGCACGCCACGAAGCCGGAAGAGAAGCGTTAACTCGTTCACTCTGTGCTCGTAGTCGTTTGGGACAACACGTATTTTGAGTCGTGTTGAGTTTTGTAATTTTGTTGGTGCAAGTTGATTATATTTGAGATTACCCTGGGTGGGGTGAAGTAACCACCCAGTTGATATTTGAATTACTACTGGATTCGGCCTGTTGAGCCAAGGATTATTATATATTGGATAACTTGAAAAGTATAAAATGCCGAACTTGACCAGAGGGCAAGTTCGAAGAAGGCGCGTGCTTTGCCACGCCCTGTTGAGCACAGGTAACAGTTTCACTACTCTCTTCCTGTGATTATTCATTGAATTTTGAATTATGTTTCGAATCTATTCTTTCATAACGCTGTGCATTGACGAACAGGGGTTCGTTAATTTCTAATTGTGTGCTCGAATCACTATAATTCGAATGTATAGTTGACTTGTGACGTAAGTGGTTTTTGATATTGAATAAACCATTCTTTGTTTAAATGTAAAATCAGTGAACTCAGTGACTTTCCCTTGCCCCGCCATCTCCGCGGTCTGTGCTAGTAGGGTTGATTAAATTAAATAGTAAAATTAAAATAACTCTCTTTTGCTTGTTTTGAGCAAAACAAGCTGGCGCTCAAATCGGTTTAACCAATAAAATTTGAATTATTCACTAAATTGTAGTAACTTTTATTAAATTTAAATTATAGCCAAAAAAATAAAGGTTACAATATATACAAGTATGTAATTTGAAAATTAGTAGTTGCTTTTCATGACTATTATAATATTTTGTAGTTACTCTATGCATTGTGCAACGCGCCATTGGATTCCTGATCAAACTTCTTCTCCGTATGACAAATTCTTGGTTCCATACCTCGCGTTCCATTGTGTTCCAAATACCATTCCGATCTACTTTGCTGGACCTAATCAGCTACATTTAATTACCACTGAAGTGATCTTGTTAATATCCGTAAAGCATATTTCATATTTATTATTACGTAGATTAATCATGCGATTAAAAAAAGAGGCGAAGAGTGGTTTAGTTGTTAAAAAAAAAGAATAATAAGTGCATCAAATGTCACTGTTCTAAATTTATAATAAAGTCATAACGGTATACATAAAACGTTATTCGTTCATGAGAAGATGCTGAAAGGGTCAGGTGGAATGAAGCGACCTTGACAATTACCTTGCCTCAAGCTATGAAAGTTAAAGATACGCATAAAGTTCAAGAGAATGGAACTAGAATCATTGTTTCATCAAAAACCATTTAAATAACGGACAAACAAGTCTGCAATCTAAAAATTACAGAATTATAATTATAATTAACCAGAATTTTTCATAAAAAAAAAGGAATCACATTGCGAAGCAATATTTTACTTCTGGGTTTGATTTTAATTTACTTTCAAGATGAAGACAATTGTGAGAATAATTATACTATAGAAAGCTTGATTATTTTCTTTTTATATGTCAGCAATGTCAGGATGACTCTGGTGTACTATGATTTATTCGTTTATTATACTATTTATATATTATTCTCCATGCACAAATGTAGTTGAAAGTTTACCTTTCAATTATTTGATTTTTAAATATCCTTTTCTAAAGTTTATAATTTCAATGGTTCGGAGATTTTACAATCAAAAAAAGGAAGTAAAATATTCTTTTAAAAAAATTTAGAATAAAATTTTCATACAGTATAAATCCTGAAACCAATCGTAGTATAAACCGGTCTCTTAAGTTCGTGGATGCTCCAATTGGCTCGAAATGGAATTTGACCTTGATTTCACAGTATTCGGAGCAAGTCTTGAAAAGCTAGTATCAATTCGTCAGAAGTCGCAGGATTCGTGCCTCCGGCGTGACGACTTGCTTAAATATTCCATTTGCACTCTTGAGACTGCGGTTGTGCAAGTCACAAATATGTAAAACCGCTCAAAAAGTTACTCTGCTACATATTTAAGTAGTATAGCGGAAAACGTTGGTTAGGCACGTTAGGATAATACAAGTTAATACAAATGAACCTACACAAGTTATAATACATATAAGGCAGTATATACAAATCACTTTCGTTCTCGCTTCTGATTTTTTTTAGTTCACGGTTCAGTTTAGTAAGCGGCAGTTGAAGATCATTATGGCGCATCTTGCGTATAATTAAACTTATCTTGAATGGCGTTCATACCTTTTAGTAAATCGACCCAATTTGTGAAGGTGGCATGTGCTCAGTTTCGCGCGTGTTAATTCAATTGAAGTCAATTGAACTCGACCTCGGGTTATAAACGAGAACGTGATTTCGTGATCAAAGAAGCTAAAATAGAGAGGAAAACAGAAAAGAGAAAGGAAAGACAAGGGATAGAAAATGGAACTTGATATTGTATTCATTGAGTGTCAAGTATCAATTCAATGATTCGAATTAGAAGCTGATTAGTCACGCGAATGAAGAAAATATCTATAATTGAATAACATGGAATAGGAAGCATTTATTATTTACTGGCGTTTTAAAATTTAAATCTTGATCTGTTATTCTATTAGTCAGGAATCGTTTTATATATAGTGATGTTGAATTCGTAAAGCTACGATTACTTTTATTAATTCTAAGCTGTTTTATTGCTGAAGAATATTGAATAAGAAGCATTGTCTACAACAATAGCATAGCTTGCTTTTTTTTATTTTACATTTTTAAAATAAAATGATAAAGGTTTCTTGAAGAGAAAGGAAAGGAGAAAGTGATGTTCACGCTCCAGAAGCAATTTGCAACTCACAGAGAAACCAGATTAAATTCTTTTTAAAAAGTTTTAAATTGTTAACAATCTGCTTTCCATAAAATTACATTTCACGATCTGGCATTTTATAATTCGCAAAAAAGTAACTAAAGCATCATATCGATTGAGTTAATAGTAAACTAGATTTTCGTACACAATTAAGGTGTTCATTTTCCATCGTAGAATTTGTTGATCCTTTCTTGGCATAATTATACATATACCTAATTGAAAGACACTTTTTTCAAGGTAACTTCGTTAGAGGATCTTTTAAAGTCAAGTAAAAAGACTCTGACGTGTTTCAATTTTCTTGAATTTGCTTCATTGAGAGTTGTTGTTGCTCTCGAGAGGGAAGGAACCTTAGTCAAGCAAAGAAATGGGGAACAATTTATCTTTACTATATAGTTGCAGCAAAGATCGAAGCGCACGGATTCGCTTCACGATTTCATTCTTCTCCCGTCGATGCGGGTTTCATAAGCCGAAGCTCGGAAAAAGAATTAACGGCATCGTAACTCATCGGCGAAGAGCTTTAAATCGTCCGTCCAGCAGACGTTAATTACACAATCGCAATAGAAGAGGTGATAATTGAACGTTCCACTGTCATTTTGCACAGCGGGTGGCTCTTAATTGATTTCTATCGCTTTGTACGGAAATGCTCAAATAACATCAGTTTCTATTATAATGTCTAGTCACAATGAATTGTTACGACAAATAAAAAATGGAAGACATTTCATGAAGTCAATGATGGTTTCATTGTATAAGAAAAAATGTCTATAGTTTTTAATATATTAAATCACAGTAAATCCCAGGGGGTTACATTTTCATTCAAAAGTGGATTAAATTGTTGCACAGTGGAGAAACATTTGATATAACTTATTTATTATTAATTAATATATTATATGTATATTTAAATTTTTTATCAGAGGAAGATAATAATTTGGGAAGTTTACACTAATTAAAATTGATTGCTAATTGTAAAATCGTGAATGATGAGAACCATACGTGTAAATTATTGATTTTATGAATTGCAACTGAGTGCACGAACCCGGTGTGATAATAAAGTTACAATGAGAGTAAAAGCAGTGTCGTTATAACAACGTATAAAAGGACGTAATGAAATATGGCTGCAATATGTAGTTTTCAAATCTGTTAATCCATGCGTCCAATAATTATTGCATTGCAACAACACCTTCGAATGATAGAATTACATTTTTCAAATTAATTAAAAAAAAATGTGCAGACTTGACTGACAAAGAACGTTTACGATTATCACAGCTTTCAGTCTTAAATCCCGCGTCACTTTCATGGGGAAAAATGGACATTTCCCATTCAACATTTTACACCAATAAAAAAGCGTAACGTGAGACCGGGAAATTGATTCCCCGAAGCGGATATACCGCATTTTATAGTCTGTCGAACTACTCTTAAGTTGAATGAACGAGTTTATAATTACAGTCATTGTTCTATATTTACTGTTTTGGTCTAATTATATTTATCGACTACATGTCATCGCTTATACATGAACCATTATTATTACTATGCATAATGATTTGTGTTATATGCAAATTAAAAGTCTAATTGTTTTCACGAAAGAGAATGTCATTGAAATTTCTCTTGCAGTTTATTTCTTAAAAGAAACGAATCAGCAAAAAACATAAATATTGAAGAAAGGAAATTGCTCCTTGAAAAAATGTGTGTAGAAGTGCAAGTGCAGTTGCTCGTTCTGGAACTGCGGATTTGTACCAAGGATGACCGGAAACAGGGATCGCATATATAGGAGAATCGAGGTTTAGACGCGTGTCTTGAAAAACGCGAGCGGAATTCCGTAATTTTCTATAAGATAAAGGAAAGAGAAAGAGCTAGAAAAGCTTGCAGCTGAAAGACAGACAAGAGTGAGAGGAAATGGAGGGTAAGGAATAGAGCGACTGGCTCGAAATAAGGCGATCACTATGCATTCGACGCAAAGCAATACGACCAAACCCGGAACCCGCCAGTACCGTATGTACGTACCAATAAGGGGATCCTCGTCGTTTCCAAGGGATTTCTCTTTATTTCAGCATCAGCGATCCGCCGATTGCCGATTGCCGATCTCGAGGAAACGTGCCGGTCGTCACTTTAAACCACATAAGGATAGTGATGGGCACTGGTTAAAGTAAGGGTGGCTCGTGATAGCGCTGCTTCAAACCCCAAAAACTTCCCCGATATTGGCTTTTTCCTGGCAACGTTTCTCAATCTTCCTGCTTCCTCCTGATTCTGCTCCTAGAATCGCGAAATTTAAACCGTTGGCGTTTCATAATTCACTGCATTTTGATGAAAAAATTGAATTATGACTAGGGGTGTGTAAAATTTCGTCAGATTGAAAAATTCGTCCCACGTGGAACTCCATTCTCCACAGCTAGAAAATTCCTCACAGTTGAACAATTTGGATTCTAGAACTTTTTAAAGATCAGTTGAATTTCATAAAAGAAGTTCTGAACATTCAACATACTGAAGATTCTTTTTGTGTTTATTGCAGTTTAAACTAGAAAATGTATCAAAATATTGATTCATTTACATTGAAAATAATTTTTTGTGGAGAAAACTTGTAATGTATACTTTTATTTCTAGTTGGAACAATAGTTCATTAGAACGTTCAAAACTTCTAGTGCGTTTATTTTCGTGATTTTGAAATGCATATTTCCACAGATTTTGGTCAGAAGAAAAAATAGATAAATAGAATGTCGTTTTTACTAAAAAAATTTGTTCTCTGACCACAACAGTTTAGCTTCGCTATTTTTCGATGTATTCAATTATTAACACATACATCCATTCACATGTACGTCATGTACATCTTTTGTGCGGGCCTTTGGTATTTTCGTTGGAAATTTTTTGTCCCCATTTTTTAGCCCAGAGCTTCTCTCCTTTTCCCAGTGGAATCGAGATGAGCGGGCGCAAAATATGACAAAGCACGTTCTCATTCAGTGGCAACGAAGTGAAAAGAGTCGTGCTGCGGAAAAATCAAATCGATTTCATTGACGAGACACAATATTCTGCGGTTACACGCAACATTGGATCCAATGCTACTATCTCCGTTATTCTCTATTCTACCTCTGACCTCTTCCCAAAATTCTCCATTCATCCCGGCAATTGGCTACCTATTTTCCTGCAACTTTCTTCCGCTTTTTATCCTTTCCTTTTTTTTTCAAAAAAAGAAAGAGTGAAGTAGAATAATGGATTAAACCGGTTAAAGTAAATTCAATTTCATCTCGAATTCTGTAAATTTACAATTTTTTTTAGAGTGAATAATCTAAATAATCTTAAAATATGAAGCACCTCTAGAATTTACATATACTGTAAGACAAATCTGCTTTGAAGAGAAGAATTAATAAATGCTCTTAAAGAATTCTGCATTGTGGAGGAAAATACTTGAAGGCTCTTCCATTCAGTGAGTGTTGTTCAAGGGGTGTTGTATAAGAGAAGTTTTCCATCCCAAACTCCCATAGAATCGCTTATTGAATGTGATATTGGATTTTACTAACATCACGGCCCCTCGGATCGCTAAACGACGGAGAAATTTAAAACTCGTCACGCAGTACCCAAATTGTGTTCCTTCTGCTGTTTTTTCAATCGATTTTTTGATGGACCGTATCCTAGAGATAAAAAATCCCTGTTGCTAGGGAAAAAATGAGAGAGCTAAATTTATGCGCTGATTGTAAAAATAAAAAATAATTCAATTGTTGAGAAAATTAAAATCTTACGGATTACAAAAGAAAAAGAAGATAGATAATAGAATAATTGAATTATACTTTGTAACAATTTCATATCAAATGCATTAAAGTTGAATAGCGCCGTTAAAATTGCAATACGCATTTGGAGAAGCAATATAGCATGGAAATAGGTGTAGATGGGGAATACGAGCTTAGCAATTAAATTGTAATTTGAGTGAGGAGGATAAACGGCGTAATTTTCACCAAAGATCACAGGATGTCAGGTAAAACCTTGTCAGGTAATATCTTGCTTTTACCCGAAAATTGAATAAACAGTTAAGGCTATGCGAAGTTGACAATTAAATTAAAATCAACTCTTTGCTGTACTTTAATCTCCTTTCGGGTAAAAATGATCTTTGTTAAATATGTGCTGTTTATTGACATGTTAAAATTCTGGATTAAAAGAATTTAATATGTATACTCAAATATTTTTCTACAGAAAAGACGTATATTTAAAAATGATGAATTGAACGTAATTAGTTCTTTGGCAAATATTATTATTTTTTCTTCCTCTTTTGGTCTCGAGCCAATTTCATTGCAATTATAACGGAAACACGCTTGTGACTGATACTCTTTCCATTAATTACTAAATAGGATTGAACCGCGTTCCTGTCACTAGTGACAAACTTTACAAACAATGCGACGCTAATAACTGATCGTTAATCCAATTATTAATTTGGAATTGACTTCACCGTATCCTGAATGAAAGCTTTAAAAGTCTAAAAAGTAAAATAAAATACATTTTTATTAGTTAGCTAATTAGCAAACTAATAATTATGAATTTCATTTTCTTAAATTTTTATTTTATTTATGTGTAATAGAATGTTCGTTTTTCTGTTTCAGGTAAGACAAATGATTCAAATATTTAAATTATAACACCGAGAAATACGTTTGAGGAGAAAAAATATAATGAATCCTATAAAGGTATGTCGAATTTTCAAAAAAATTGGCCAAGTAATTAGTTTAGTTTCTTCTGAACTCGGTACACAGATTTTGTTAATACTTTATGAAACTACTATAAGCAGTCGTTACTTCCTTCTAAAGCAAGAAAATTTTTAACAAAAAAGATGCAGGGGTTATAAATTTAATGAAAAAGTTTTTTTATTAGAAAAGGGTAATATGTATAGCTCGTTCAGCTCCTGAAGGTCGCGAAAGTGGGTGCAAGAGTCGGTACTAAAATATTTTATGAGGGGAGTTTTGTTGTTGCGGTCGTTAGCGCGCTATACGTTAATCGCGAAGAGTAATTTTACCTTGATTATGCATTGAGTTTAACATACGATTATCACGAAAGTAGATGCTACCCACCTTCATTATGAGCATTTTCCAATATGAAGATGAGCTTAAAATTTGAACATCGTGTGACACAAATTAACCGTTCTCATTAACGTGATCGATTATAAAACTTCATAATTCAGTCTATCTAATTACAGAAAGATTTAGAGGTTGAGGTATGAAACTTTTAGTATACTTTCAGTCTCTGGTGTTTAATAATCGTAAATTAGAGTAAATATAATTCGAACATTAAATCAAGCGCGCGGTAATTACTTCTTATTAGATATGACAGGTTTGCTTGTAATAAACGTTTCTCTCTCGATAAGACATTTCTGTCGCGTGCCATCTGGTTTCCCGAGTAAACTTATTATTCACGTTTCATACTTTATTGATGAATCAATTCGCAGTATCTACAAAGTGTTAAAAGGCGTGGCAATTTTTCTGTCTTCTCTAAATCTGAATTACAGAAGTGTTAAAATTAGTAGTGAATTATTAAAAATAGTTTACAAATTCTTTTTTCCTATTTGAAGAAAAGTAGACCAGAACAAATAAATCGGTAGCTTTAACTGAGTTGTAATTTGTGCGTTCGTTGAAATACGTAGAGTAAATATACGTGTATGTATGTACACATATCTACACTACAGTCATTAAGTTAAAAGATTCGATGAATGAAAGTATCCCCACCAGGTGCACTCCTTTCAATGGTTCTACTGTGAGCACTGTGAGTTAGTATTTTCTTGAGATGCTTTTGAAGCAAGACCAACGCTCTCTGTAGACTTACGGAAACGTGACGGCAGTCTTCGTCTTCAATCGCATAACTTCCTGTCTACTCTGGCATGATTTTATTTGCTCTGTTTTCTTGATTTAACTTTCTTATTAAACGAGGTGTTTGCATTTGAAGGTGAACTATATTGCAACCAAACGCAGTGAAAACTCTTTACCTACTCTTATGTTTGTTTTGTCTTACTTTTATTTATTTGAAATACAAATTTGGAACGTCATTTCCCTCTCGCGAAATAATATAACAATTTTTAAGTAATCTTTGTTGGTCCTGACATATGTTTTTGGGGGTTAAAAAATTTCTAAGCTAGAGGGTTGGATCCGCAAAAGAAAATACATTTTTGGATATATATCGTTATATCTTCGCTGATCTCACTCTTTTCACGGCTTCACTCACGTTCCATAAAAATTGTGTAAAGATTTTTTCTCAAGGAAAATATATGACCGGAGGTTTATGCGGCTGTCCCAATGTTCTCTTGCTTCAAATAAACTTTTATATCCTCTACATTTTCAGAGCTATGTGAAAATTCACCATGATCTTCGTATCTCTATGAAACGTATATTACATAATTTAATAATATGTACTTCTAGAAACGTTACAAATTATTTGCTACTGTCTTCTTCATAGAATCATTACAGTGTGAATAACAATTGTAGATGCACTGATGTCGTTGAATTCAAAACGGCTAAAAAAAAATGGTAATATTCCTCTCAATTTCGTACAGTCTCGAATTTTTATTGCCTCTTAAAATCGCTATATGCTTACAATATCGAAAGCAATTGCGATGATGCACAATACCGCGTGTTTTCAGTTGTATTCACCGGCGCCATGAGCTGTTTTCACAACTATGTGCACCAATCCTGCACTATTCTTCATAAACGATAAAAATGCGTATTCTGCAGGCGGGTCACGCTGCGCATGAAGAGCGCGAGTTCTTCCGTGTGTAAAGTTAAGAAAAATTGGTTGAACAAAGTCTCAAGACGTGCAGAGTATTTCGTTCTTGCTTTTATTTCAGACCTGAAGTAGAAGTTTCTTATTGCCGCGTTATAGTAGTACTACAAATATATTTATTAACAAAAAATATTTAAAAATATTGCAGTAATTTTCTTGTGAAAGAATAAGCCATTTTTAATAATATAAATAATAGAAATAAAAGATTATGCACTATCAGTAACATATATAATTTCCATTAACACAGGAAAAAGTTTAATAGTCCGTGAATATTGAAAAATCTTTTTACAGTATTATATCAAAATATCCTTGCTGGATAGGCCAATGAAAATTTGGTTTATTGACAAGTTGTAAAAGGTGGCTCCAGGAGTTGCCGCCCTATTCTTCGATCCATGATCGTAACTTGTTTGTTATCTCTGTTGCGACTTCAGTGAATGCCACCCCCATTCTAAAAGATATATTATATACCACGTATTTGCATAAATATGCCGGAGGCTCTTTCGACAGTACACGTGCCACCGGATACTGCAAACACACGTACAACAGACTGTTGTAGAAGAAAACTTAAATGCATTAAGCTGTTGATGCTCACAATATAAAAGTTCCAAAAACACTCATTTTTATGGCAATAACAGTGATGAATATTAATTATTCATTTTTCAGTTATATAAAATCAGGGGCGATTGTTTCAATCTGGCAGAGTTTAAATCGCAGAGTAATAAAATTTGCGATATTAAAAAAATCAATGAAACGTCTACATTGTTTCTTGTCGATGTAATTGGAATTACGAGATTAATACCGATCGAAATATTTTCAAGGTATAGATGTAGAACGAATAAAGGGGAGTTTAAAGCAAAGTTTAATAATTTATGGTAACTCGATGTTCCTATTTAACTTTCCTTCTCATCAGAGACTGGAGACTAAGTAAACGCAATCGGTGCTAATCCATTTGACTTTCTAACAATTAAAGTTTAATATTATCAAACTTTTTTAGAGTTGAAGGGCAATAAAATGTTTTATCAATTCGTATTGTGTTTCTAAAAGAGAATTCTGCATAGAACACATAATTCTTTGGTTCATTAATTTGAAATAAACCCAGAGTGCATGATAGTTATACCTCTGTTATAGTTTGGAAAATGCGTCAGTAGTGTACGGTCGTTATTAGAAACTAATACACCTGTGTGGTTCAACAGCCCACTGGACCAATATTAGACCGGCCATTAAAGGTTCACTGTAAAGTACAATATTGGCCGCAAGTTACTTAGTAATAGGTGTGCAGTCTACTAAAATTGCGAATGGTTTGATGTGTGATATGACTATAGATATTAAACTGCAACAACAGAACCACGAGATTAATTGTCTTTTACAGCATTGGAAAGTAGTTAAAAAAATGGAATAATTGTTGAAAACAAATCCCAAGGTATCAAATTTTGATCCAAAAGTGGATGAAAGCGTTACGCAGTAAAAAAATAATTGAAAAATTACAAAAGTATAACTACAATCACAAATTCATACATAGATGTGAATTTTTCCATTGCACAACTTTGATCCACTTTTAGATAAAAAATTGACACCCTAGAATTTAGTGCGTAGTTTTCACGAGTGAAACATTAATTATTTATTCAATAATACTATGAACTGTTGTGTGTAGATTTATGGGGAAAGGCTTCTTCTTCCCACAACCATTACTTTCACTTACGACGCCGTTTCATCCGTTGCCATCATTAGTATCCGTTTCAACAACCATAACATATTACAATGTTGCGGTCGAGATTGAACACGATTGCAATGATTGATTCGCACATTATGCGTGAAAAAGATGCACATCTACCATTCCCGATTGCAATTATTCCCATGTCCTTATTTGCATATTTTTTTGGAGAGCTTATGATAAAAGAAGTAACATTTCTGATTTTGTATATGTTACAACAAATCAAACTTATGATGGCAAATAACTGACATAATTTACGTCGAGATTCCATTTCCTTGTATGAAATCCCCCGGCATGTATATAAATAGCCATACATATACGTATTACTTTGAAGCCTAAATTGGAAAACTTTTGCCAGTGTTACTAACACTACTTACTAGTTCCCGTTAAGGGTGAAACTCGTCTTAAAGTATTTTCGCGAAGATACAGAGGTACATATAGCGGACTGTATAAAGACAGTATATAAGTCAACAAGGTTTCCGTATACATGTATACGTGCTTTGCTGCGTTCACGTTGACAGCAAGAGTCGCGGTTCCGAAGTTACGAAATTTGTAGTCATGCACTTGACGTCTTGCAGGATGGTATTAAAACGCTTAAGCTTCGTTTCGTTTCAGATGCAGGATCGATACCATCATGAGGCAAAACCCCTCTGGATAACCGCTGCCGAATGCATGCATCTTATGATTTACAGTCTACGCTCTAATTGCTCATTAAGATAACTTCTTCTTTTTCTAATGATAAATATTTTCTGAGTTAAAAAATCATAAAACTATATTTTTTGTACAGTATACCTTCAAAATCTTTCTAAACGAAGAGCAATAACGAACTGTAGAAATTCGATAACTTCACATCACTCGAAATGGAACGCCCTATATACAGAAGTTGTTAGTATTCACAGATTGAATAACTTCAATTTAAACTACACATAAATGAAATTTTACCTACAAATTTCACCTATAAATTTCGTTATACGTATTTCGAGAGAAATTATTAGGCATGATATTTGGATTGTAAACTTTTTTATTCCTCCTGTGATTATGTAGATTCCAAAGAAAACTTTCGTGTATATCAAGTGAAGAGAACCTTGCACTGCGGTCTTGTAATGTGCGAAATGTTGGCAAGTCCTTGTACGTGGTTGCAACCAGTACTGTTGGAAGTTATTTCGCGAAGGAAAACCGCCCATGTGAACTTTTTTACAGATGCTGCGAAAACTCCTGGGAAAAAAGAACAGTCGAGTAAGAGACGACTGTTGGTGGAAATTGTAGTTATTATACTTTTCTAACTGCGATAAATCGTGCCTGTGAATTCCAACAATTTTGCACTGCTGGTTACCCAATTAAAAATTTGGAAACTAGTCGAATTTCCACTTCAAATTAATAGTTGGCTTATCGGATTTTACAGTAGCGTATTACGAAGTGCATCTAGAATTTCGTAAGGCAGTAATTTGCAATGAAAATAGCGTTTGCTTTGTGCTTCTGTTGTAGAAACAGTACCTTTATTTTAAAGATAGGGTCTATTGTCTCTTTTATCACACAGAATAATTGTTGAGTACAATTTTTTTATTTCTAGCTTGCGACCCAAATATTCTTCAGCTTTAACGACTACACGCGATCTGACTTAATCGTCGGTAGATTGTAGGAAACTTTGTCGAGAAAACTAGGCACGCCCTACCGGATATTTGAGTCCTGGTGTTTGAATCGGGGAAGTCGAATATCCTGCAATTCTGGCAACCTACTTGCTTACTGTTTCTGATCAAAGATTCTATAGTTGTTCGTTTGTTGTTACGGTAGTTTCTGCGAGCCTGTGTTCACTCAAATATGAATTCATGCCTGTTTCCAACAGATTCGGGGCATGGGTTTTAGACAAAGTTTGTCGTACAAGACTTGCCTCTGCAAAAATATACATAGGGATATTCATGCATATACGAATGCTTAAAAATGTAGAAACAAGTTCTTCTCTTAATTTTACACAGAAAGTCCCATTTTTTTCTCTATCTCGTATTAAAGTGTGTGAATTTCAGGTCAGATCTCTCACTTTTATTCTGCAACTTTTCATCTCGCTCTTTTTCCATCCACGACACTGGAAGTGCTGTTGGAAAATGTAAAATTCCGAATCGTTTTGCATACTTTATACTTACTTACGAAACCAGGCTTCGTCACGTAAAATAATCTTTATGCATTTTATTTTCCCTCTGGAATCTTTCTCCTGTCTGCCCTTTTTGATAGTTTCAGACCAGCGAAGGTCGCGATTAATATAGAAACGAAACACCCGTGGCTTCACAAATTTTTAATTAAGACTTGAAATATCGCACAGGTGGATGTTAAACTCGTAAAATATTAATCCGTAAGAATTTATGTCGTTAAATTATGAAAATTCATTTTTCTACGGAATGTAAATTTTCAAAATAGAATTTTCTCTAACAAGAAGGAACATAGTATATGGAATGGAACTAGAGATTACTTGAAATAATAAAACTTTAAATTTGTTCAATGAGACGGGCGTGAGAAAGGAGCCGGAATGAATTACTTGTGATTGTCAACCACCAGTTATCTCTAGAAACTTTTGATTGTAAGTGGAATCACGGAACACCGAAAGTTTCTATAAGTCGCTGATTGTCCTTTCTCGTTTTCTAAACTCTTCCCTTATATGTACATTATTCAAGTAGTTCAGAGAGTATAATTTAAACGTCAATTATTTATAATTAATCATTTCTAGCAGTAATTGCTCTTATTAATACAGAATCTTTTATTTTAGGAAAAAATGCATTAATAGTGTAAGAGGGTGGCCACAATATCCAATTTTTTAATTTCTTTGACATTTCTCTGACTTTTATACAAAAATGCGAATAATTTTTTAATAATGTGTTAAAATTAAAATTCCATGAAATCCTTTTAAAATCCACAAAATCTTTTAAAATTTAAATTTAATCTTTTAAAGTTCGAATTAAATATTTAAAATCCCATAATATCCCTTAAAATCTTTTAAAACTTCCAGAAATCCTTTAAATTTCCTAAAAAATCTGGAAAATCTTGAGAAATATTGAGAAATCCTTATAAAATCTCACAAAATATTAAGGGATTCTCTAAAATCCTTTGCAATTCTTGAAGATCGAAACTTTGTTAAATCTACTGTAAAAGCTCTATATGTAATACGACAAAAAAACAGCATAAATGTCAAACTGACACCTAAT
Organism: Synergus itoensis; assembly: GCA_904066005.1. Lineage (NCBI taxonomy): Eukaryota > Metazoa > Arthropoda > Insecta > Hymenoptera > Cynipidae > Synergus > Synergus itoensis. Next base: position 2,712,363 of record CAJFCP010000074.1, on the reverse strand, counting down.
TATTAATAAAAAGTCACACTGATTTTCCCTGACATTTCCCTCACTTCTCTGACGTGCATGGCCACATGTGGCCACCCTGTGTAATCTATAGAAAAAGAGATAATAAGCTAGCAATTGCAATAAATAATATCAGAGAGGAAAAATAATTAATGCAATCCTCATCCTTAAAGGTAAATAATTACTGGAAAAGCTTTTATTAGTTATCTTTATTGCTTTAATCAAGAAGCAGTCAGTATGAGATTTTCTCGACTTTCTGCTCATTATTGTACCCAACGGCGTACTTGTATATCAGAAGGCTTTATATTCATCTCAAAGCACGTTTGCACTTTATCTCCTATAAAGTACTGCATGAGTGCAGAGATCTTATTATATAATAGTTCTTTGATGATCTTCGTTACATGTGAATAATGTTAGAAGGTTTTCATTATCTCTTAATGATTAAAAACGAGATTAAAAAGTACTTTCTGAAGCGAAAATATTTTCTATGCCGTGGTACGTTCTATTCATTATTTCTACATAGTCGAAATATTGTGTTTCGGAGCGTACTTTATTTTGAAATATTTTATTCGAGAATTTTGAATGCAATTTCTTTCCTTGAAAGCTTCGATTTTTCCCCGGCGAATTGAATCTCGTGAAGGTGGATAATACATATCGACTTACACGTGTCGTCAGTGTATGGCTCCATGAGAGGCTACGAAAAGAAATATAGTCGAAGCGCGTAACGACGTCGTCAGAGGATTTTTTATTTGTTGCACCATTGCGAAATCGCTTTTTTTCCCTAGCATGGTACGAAGGGAGAACAGAAAAGCACCGTGGTAGACGACGAAAGAGGACTATCATAAAATTGTGAACATGTAGCTGTAGTACTGCCACCTGCTAAATCTGTAATTCAATAATACCGCTTCACTTCCTCCTCAATACAATCTTAGACATCGGTCCTTCGGTATTTCCTTTACTTTCCGAAATCACCATTTTATTTCACTCTGTACAAAAAGAGACGCATTTTTGCTTTTTCTTGATGTCTGCTAAGGATATATTCTTATGTGATTAAAAGTAAATAGTATCAGAGTATTCAGAATATACAGATATTAAATATTTTGCAACGCTAAAAAAATGACATAACAATTTAAATATAATATAATAAGCCATGGAATCTTCCAGAACATTCTATTAAACCTTCTACAAACAATGTTACTTGTTTTAAGATACTCTGGAATATTCTCGAAAATATAATATCAGCATAGCATAGTGATCTAGGAATTCTTGAATGTTTTGAAACAATTCAAACAATATGGATGTTTGTGGGGTGTGAGTGAGTGGATTTATTGAGTTAGTTCGGGGGAAAGTTCTAAAGATCCTACGAACAGGTAAAAATTAATAAATGAACAAATAAATTTCAATATATATGCAAATAAATTGAAGTATTTTTGACACAGCTGCATAGACTGAACAAAATAAATGGCCATCTATTTGAAATCGTGTACATATTTCAAAAGGGCATTTTATTTTAATCTGACAGAAAATTGCTTTTGTGCTCTCGACATTAATAGCTTTATATATTTTTTATAGTGCTCGTTAATTTCATTTATACACCTTGGTTATTAATATCGCCAAAGCGGAACCGGAATGACGTAAATTTAAATTCGATGTTCCGTTAAAAAAGTAGACACGAAGTGTGGATATTTCCGCAAATCGAGAGTATATCATAAAGAAGTCATTGATAATAACAACGTAGGCCAATAATGTGCCATACGACGATTTATTATTTCGCCAACTGCTGAAAATTCGTTCACGCCAATTCGCCGATTGGCAAACATGTCGAGAGCTTCGATTTGCGTGTGTGTGTCGGACTATGCCTTTGTGTGCAATTTGAAGGAAAAGAGTAAAGGGAATAAAAAAAATTTAATAACCGGTTTTACGCTCAAATTGATTATTCAATTTTTTCCAGGTTGAAATTTATATTTAGTCTTGTTATTAAACTTTGAGAATAAATTTTAATATCAAGATATTATATCTAAATAGTCGTCTGGTAGTTTTTAATATCAAGATATTACGGTTTAATATCCAGTTTTCTCCGTGTAGAAGACAGCAGAATAAACTTGTCACTTTCATCTCCTATCTTCAGATTTACCATCTCCGATCTCCCTTCAGTCACTAATCCATTCATCTATAATCCTTCTATTATTTCCTCGTGAAATTCGGAAGCACAGAAAGTGTCGCTGGCTTTTTAACGAACCAATTAGAGACATTGAAAAGCGAGAGTACCTCTTTTGGTTAAGAAAGGTTTGGGAGGAAAGTCTCGCTTCCCTCATTTCTTCACTCTTCTTCCCTCTTAAAATGAAATTTATGCTCTGCTGCATTGTTCACACTGAGGAAATTGTCCGATTATGAAGGAAGATATTAAATTAAATTCATCCAATATAAAAAGATGGCGTGTTACTGATTTCTATTCTGCTAATTCCATAAAGTGTAATAATTATTCTCTAACTTTTATTGCTTCGACAGGATTTAAAAAATATAATTCACAGATTCTTATCTTTCCACGCTCTGCAAAAATAAAATACCTTTTCGTAATCTCTCTTTCAGTGACTCTCACTTCATCATAAAGTTATTAATTGTGCAACAGGCACTCTCAGTTAATTGATTACCCAGACTGAAGAAACTTTAGTGAGTGTATCCATCTGCTGTTGTACTTTATATTCGTTTTAGATTCCTTTATTTGTACCACTTTTTGCTGCGTTTATAGTATACCCGTCACTCTTTTCCTTTTTTTGCTTCATTAGCCAATTAAACATAGTAAGGTGCGAAACTCGGTGCGAAAATTTATAACCAGCATTGTCCGTTGAAGCCAAGTAGATTTAAAAAATTGAGTTAAATTTTCTATTTCTCTTCAAGTTGCTAATTTCCAATAAATATTCAATATTAATTAATTTAGTGAATAATTTATTGAATAGAAAGACAAATAATACTCTTTACAGCGAAAGTTGAACTCGTAGCCGGATGTGTTTTACGGAAATTAAATTAAGAAAATTCTTGAATAAAAAAGTACTTTCATATTTTAAATCTACACAGGATGCATTAATTGCATTCCTGAGAGTAATCTTCTCAACTTCGCAGTCGCTCCTTTTTCCCTGCATCTCGTCGTACTTGAAATCCAACGAACTCCTTTCACGTACGTTATCCAGAATGTTGATTCGACCTATCGACTCTTGTATATTTCACACGTATGTGGAATCCGTGTACGTCACCGCAGCGTCACGTGCGAGATGCTACACTCACACACGCATTTATACAAGACTTTGAGATCGCGTGTTAGTAACCGTGCTTTTGCTGAGAATCGAGAAGTCAACTTGCTTTTACTACTTTGGATTGGTTGATGATAACTTAATACGGAACTTCGCTCGTCTCGAGTGGACGATTTCCTGATTCCATTTAGTTTGGATTTATGGGGAATGATAAAATAGATTTCACTTTCGATTTCGACTTATTTCATCTCCTTGGGAGATGCTATGACATGATGAATGCAATTTTTCCGTAGGAAATGTTCATTTGATGCAAATCTTTTCATCGTAGAATTCAAATAATTTTCTAGAAAAATACAGTAAAAACTATAGACATTCTTTTCAATCCAGGATCCTTTTCTATCGTTCTAAAATCTTTTACTCCAAATTTAATCTTATTATCTAAAAAAATGATGTTTTCAAAATGATTACTATCAAAAAAGTTATATTAATACAGAGAATACGAATTTTACGAAATTGATTGTGACTTTTCAGAAATTTTAAGGAATTTGATCAGTTATTGCGGTTTTATAGAATCTAAAGAAATTTAAAGGAATTTGGCGAGATTTTATGGGATTTTCAGTAATTAAAAGGAGTTCAGAAACGAGAAATTAATCGCGCGGATCATAGCTGTTAGTTCATATCATAAAACAAATGCGATCTCACATTCGGATCTATTTTAATTCCCAAATCGCAATTTTTTTATCTTCAGAATCGCGGATTAAAATGATCCTACTGAAGTAGGATTGTTTTTTTGAGTGCACTGTTTTAATACCGAAATTAGAGTTCTAAAAGGATGCACATGTCATAATGCAATGTTTCAGCTTCAACACATTAATATTCACATTAATTCAACATACATTAATTGTTAACTTAAAAAATCAGTCAATGTTTTGTATTTCACAATTCAATGAACTACTACTTCGTAATCGATGAAGAAGACAAACGAGAGAAGTTTCTCCTGCCATGATGGAATCACACCTTGATCAGATTCTGATCCGCATGTTTCGCAAGGAACTTCCCTCGTTACTCCGTTGAATTCCAGAGCATCGAATAATCGTCCCTTCTGTGAAGATGGAAGGGACGTTAATCATCTAGAACAGCATGATGATGCTGCTTAATAATAATATCGTAGAGCAATTTCAGAGAATCTGTCTTCCTTTTGTTCTCCCAAGCGAAACTTAACAGTGGAACGGGAATCGGTATCGGAGCTTTTTTTCTTTCCGCCTTTCTAATCGCGGTTGAGAAAAGGATGCAGCGGACATGGAGATTGCAAAAGAGATGGAAAATGAGGGTGGGACTGAAAAAAAGTAGAAAAATGAGAACAAGAAAGGTTTTTTATTTTCGGAACATAAAACTCTGGAGAGGAACCTCCTCGAGTGTGCTTACTAAAAAAGAAGAAATTAAACGCCCAGTTGAATTTGGAATGGTGGGTAATTCAGCGGAAGGAAACCGTATAACTCTATGTTATGAATGCGACATAATCTCATAAGCATGTAGTGATGACGGCGAATAAGAAATTCTCGAGCAACGTGGAAAATCCTTAATTCAACTACATTGATGTCTGCGGAAGAAAAATTAGATTAGTATATTATACTGATTACGGTATATTTTTAATAAATGCTCAAGTAAAGCAAATTCGGTTAATCCTCAGTAAACAGTTGGATTAAATTTTCTAAATTGAGGATTTCTGAAGTTACTGTTGAAAGAAAATAACTCTTGCCACTTAAGTAACTTTTAGATGCAATTACTTGAATTGAATTGCTGCAAAGGCGTAACCATCTAGAAGTTCATTTACATCTGGTATATCCTAATGACGCGGACGGGAAGTTCGAGTAATAGTGAGTTAAAAGTATATGTTTCTGGGATAGGGAATGGTAAGTTAATGTTAATGTTTGAAATTCGACACAGATTGAGATTAACGAGGATATAAGACAAGTCCGGAAGATGGAGACAGAGAATGGGGCGGACGAGTCTGGAAGGATAATTGATGTACAGGGAGTTTATGTAGCGTTGAAACTTTCCGCAACTAAGCCGCAGGTCCGCGTGTGTTGGCCATTGCGTTTCATCTATCTTGCTAGAAGAGACTGCTAAGGCGATCATCGCTTTATTCACTAAGGCGTAAAGTCCTTCCGGGTCATGTCCCACCGACTATCAAGCTCCACAAGAAAACGACTAGGATTTAGCAGTAATTTCATTTGTAGACAACGGCCGTACCACGCTGAAAGCACCAGTTCTCGTTGGATTACTGAAGTTAAGCAGCGTTGAACGCGGTTATTACTTGGATGGGTGTGCTGTTGTCTTTCCTTATACCTTACTTTATTATACATGCAAAAGTCAATGCACCATACCTAATACATAGTTACATACATATAATAAATAATCATTTCATTTAATCAAATAAGGAATTAATTAAATTCATTCATTCATTTAATTCATTTAATTTAAGTATAATTTATTTTTTTTTGTTTCAGGTGAGTTCCGCTATAAATGAGCAACCTACGCTTTTTTGTGAGTATATACGTTAAATAAAAATATTTATATTTTCTGGAGCGAAAATATCTTTTTAATACTTTTCTTATCCATATATATGTGAAAATTCTGTGGAAAAAGTTAAGTAACATCTCAGAATAAGTAAGCGGTTTAAGATTTTTCATATCAGATAATAATTAAACTTCAGTACATATTTGCTCTGGTGTAATTTCCTAGTTGGTTTACTTACTTTCGTAAGAACTTTCATAGAGATTGTGTTTATTAATTGTCAGAAGATTCATAAAATGTAAAAGGTTGAAGAGGTCTATAGATTTTCTCTCTCATGTTTTATAGGATTGACTTATTTTTCAGTATTTTTGTGCAATATATTCCAGAGATTATCGATAGAGCAATTAAATTCTCCTCTTGCAGCAACAGAGGCTAGTTTTTTTTATTATTGAATGCTCATTTTAAGTTCGTTCCATAGACTATATGATATGTGTGAAATGTATACAAATGAGTGTGTTATTGCATTGTCAAAAATAGTTTATGAAGCGACTAAATTGAAAAAATTTAAAAAATGTGTTGTTCGCTCGTTTGGGAACAAAAAAGAGAATGTATGCGATGCTTCAATAATTTTAATACTCTAAAAATTCATAAATTCATATAAAATGTCGAATCTTTTAAAACATTTTTTTTTAACCAGGAAAAAAAAATTATTAAATTCATCGAATCCGAAAATCCTGATTAAAAGTTGCATTCATATTCAGGGATTTAATTTAATTTTTTTTTTTAATAAAATTAAATGTCACATTGGTCTCGTGTCTTTCGTACATATACGGAGATTAAAAGACAAATAAAATTATATTTTAATATTTTTTTTTTTTGCTTTGAGTAAGGATTCTTTTAGCATAGAAAAATAGATTGTAAAAGGCACTTTAAATGTCGTTCATCATGATGTTTTATTTTAAGTAGTGTCGTAAAAGAACAGTGTGAAAAAAAACGAGCAAAAAATATGAGGGGAAAAAAATGCTAAAAGAAGACTTATAGTGACGGTATAAGATTACATCTCCTGAGTTACGTAAAACTAAATTTTTCGTCCATAATTTGAAAACATATCTATAATATCATAAAGCATTGAACATTAAATCCAACATAAGATTATAGCTTTATAGAAAAAAGAGGAAAATAAATGAAGGCTTAGTCTATTATAGAATTTTGATTCAATATTACGTATACGTAAAAAAGTTAATCAAGTTTTACACGAGGCATGAATATTTATTACAATTTCGGTGTGGAATTCCTCTCTTTGTGTTGAAAATGTTTCATGTTTAAGTGTGCGGAAATAAAGCCGTTGCATTATATTTGCTCAGTCAACTCTGAACATTCCCATGCATCCTGTTGAAAAGGATTGGCATCGACCACTAGGGGTCCTCTGGACCATTTTGAAGCCGCAGTTAGCATTATCGTCTCGCCAGGTTGTCCCGAAGACGGTGCACATTAACGATAACGGCATACTTTACCCTGAGGCAGGACACCTGCAAAATGCCTGATACAAGAGGATAGAGAATGGAATGGAGAGTAAAGGTTTGTTGCTTCAACAGTCTGCCATTGCCTATAGTAGGTGCCATCGTTCTTATCTAGACTCGAGCCTCATAACGCAGACCGCGTTACTCTAAGAAGCAATGTGCAATGACTGTGCCGCGTAAGGTCAGGCATAACCACGTGCGACTATATGGTATATAATGAGCGACCCCAAGTCTCACAGTACACACAGTACAATATCCATTACTCCCCCTAGATGGAAATCAACGATACTGGAGACACGCGCGACACATAAATTGTTTCGATAGAAGCTTCGTGAAATATTCCGTAAACCTTTACGTCTTTAGCCTCGTTTATTTGCAGATGAAAGTACCTTGACTGAGTTTATAGCAAAGTACTTTTACGAGCTCAAAGGAAAATTATATTAAACTTAATATTGTTTCCTTCAGGAACAAAGATCTCATTTTCCAGTTTGCATTTTCATTAATAAGAGGAAGCAAACTTATTTAGTTTTTCACAACTAGATTCATGTCATGAAATTTTCACATTTAGGGTTGTACATTTTTGCGAAAAATGACTCTTGCTTTCCAGAAACATGCGTAGTTTTCAGACATTAATAATTATTGAAAGGAAATTATACAAAAAACAGTTACAGTTCTTTTTACTACTCAATACTAAGAGAAGGCAGGAAGAGTAGATTACTTAGTTTTAAGAAAATCTTATTTTATCGTGAGGTGTAAAAATATTTTGCTCTCGGCTCACAAAGAGAAATAGAGTCATCGTATATGTAGCCTGCTACATATTCGATAACTCTATTTCTCTTTGTGAGATTCTTTGCCGCATAAACACTAAGGTTATAGGACCGAAAATGACTTTCTCGGTCGTTCAATTACGAGTAGAACATCTTTGTACATCGTTAAACTTCTCCAGTCAATTCTCCTGTTTCGTAAATTGCTTTACTCTCGTACATGCAACCAAACCATTTTGTGTCTAGTCCTTATAAAATGTGATTTTCAATTAGTTGAGGATCTAAACACGGAAAGAACAGGAGAGAAAATTTGTTGTGGGAAACAATCAAGTGGATTAAGTTTAATTTCTTGCTTCGAAATAAAAGAATTAAGTTGACATGTTAATCGTGCCTTATGTTCAGAGTAGTATTTACCTACCTGAGGGTAATTTTTGTTGGGTAATATTTACACTGAAAGAAACTGGAAAATAAAATTTGAACGGTTGTTGAAAGACTAAGATTACGGTCAAAGAAAGTTACCATTTACTAGATAGATATATTGTAGTTTCAGTAGATTTGAGATACGAAATTATTCTCAAGTTGTAAAGTAATCTAAGTTCCCACGGCTACATGCAGTAATGGCCTGTATTGGGTATTTGCGTACTTACTGTTTTGATATTGAATGCATAACGATTTCTCTTAACGGGTGAATCTTATACGCGAATGAAAGCAATGAAAGTGGGCCGATCATGTTATACGTTGACCACCTTAATGGAGCACGCATTTCTCGACCTTGCATGACTTTCTACCAAATTATTTCAAATTTCCTTTCAACTTTGATCTAGTTTTCTGGAACTCTTCAAAACACTTGAATTTGTCGCGGCTTTATAAATTGAATAATTAAATCAAGCAATAAAATCGCTTAAGCATATGAAATCATCGTTTATAGTCATATTTTACAAATCCGTTAATTGCTCCGCAGCCGTATATTTTTATCTCGTAAAAAACGTACACTAAACAAATTTTATGTTTTTGCGCATAAAGTTTGCTTTATGGTCTATAAATATATTTAATTGTTGGGAAACATTTTCCCCATATGTGTGCATATGGTATTTTCCTCAGTTATGAAATTCAAAGTCTTTAACTGCAATGATATGCCCTTGATGTAGAGATTCAGGACGGGAGCAAGTTTTGATTGCTGTACAGTTAGGCAACTTCCGACGTCGAAGCTCAAAGCTTTCGTTAGTCAGAGGAGTTCGCTGATTCACACTGTATAATGCATATTACACTTTCGATGTCCAAGGAAACTTTGAACTTAGTTTAGTTCATAATCAAGGACATAGAGTGATAAAATGTATTAAAATGCTTCAAATTTGAAGATGAGATTGTTTTAAGTTAATTAGTTATATCAGTTCTCTCTCCGAGATTAAAGTCCTGACAATTCATTAGCGTTTGACACTGATCTGCAGGTAGATATCAAATAACTCCATCGTTTACCAATCTCTATATAATTTCCTTTTGTTCATTTCTGGCCTTAATGAACTTTTCTCTAGAGTTATATTTCTCCTTTTATTTTTTTATTTGTTATGAGCTTTTGTTACGTCAACGCCGTCACGATGATTTCAATTTGAAGAATATGCGCGGAGGACAGTATTTAATTAGTTCAACTAAAATTTCTTTGAATTGCGAGTTCTTTTCTCTGAGTAATAAGAGAAATTTTTCTCTTAAAATGTAGAGCGATTTCTTATGACTAACTCGATTGCTTTGTGATTCGATAAGAGAATGAAAAGATATTAATTCCAATTTTTCTAAGAGTGCACTGTTCAAGAGTTAAATTTATTTGATACATCGAAATAGAGAATATAATATTAAATGAATTAAGCTGACATAATTTTGTTTCACGTTACTTTATACATTTTTCTGCTTTTCTGTCCTGACATGGGAACAAAAGCAAATCAAAATATGAATAAAAAACTTAAGAAATAAAATTACAACCGGTACTATTACACTCATCCTCATCTGTCAAGTCCTTTTATGCTTATCACGCTTTGTATCTCAAGGGATAGAAAACGTGCATTGTTGGGACAAAAATAATCCGTGAACATTTTTATATTACAGAGAGAATACGGTATGGCAAATTAGTATAAAAAGTAAATGTATCTCACAGGGCTTATTCATATGAAAGTTGTGTTCGTTGTTAAAAGACTAAATGCAAGAGAGGTATAATTACACTAAATTATTTTAATCAACAGTTGCATTCTAATGCTCTGCTTATCATGAAATTATAATGTTTGCTTTCATAGAGCAGGAAAATTAACTCAAGTTTTCCAAGTTAGTTTCATTTTCGTATATGTATAACATTTTCAATTTTGTGTATATGCATTCTTTGTGGTACTTATTTTACTAATAAGATATGAGTTTTCCGTTTTCTTCATTGTTTGATATTCGATAATTTAAATGATCCTTCTATATGATTTTGAAGAACTTTTTTTTTAAAAAATTTACAGAACTTTTTAAGTAAATCAAAGCAGAAAGAAGTTTTAATTTATGAATTAAACTTTATATGCGGAATTGAGAAGGAGGTTCAGAATTGCAAAAATAAAAGGAAAAGTTGAAATGGCACAACGCGGAAAAAGGTGGGGTCAAAGGTGCAAAAGTCGGTGCAAAAGTTTTACTGGATTTGGAGACCACGTCTTGGTCGCGGAGGTTCTTTTCGAGATGCGCACTCAATTTTCCGAGGCTTAACTGCTTCAGGGGTTGGGGGTGGAGGTTTGAGGGTGAGTTTCTTCCTCCGTGGGGGTAACCCCTAACCCCAAATGCAACTTGGTCTCGCGAGCCGCAAAGTCCCTTCTTTCGTTTATTTCGGGTACCAGCACCCAGTTACCAACGGCTCCCAAGGGATTCCCAGTTGTCCCGGAAAAGTCCTATTCTTTTTTCAGAAACTTTCTCGGGGAATTTGTCGCTTGGTCCGTCGTCGATCGATCGATTAAATTCCCGGACAGTTTGCTGCTTCTATTCTATATATTGTTCTCTCTTTTGTTTCTTTCTTTTGTTTCTTTCTTTTTATCCCATTTTCTCTTACTTTTCGTTTTACTGCCGATTCCAAGTCGCTTTGTTGTGCCGTTTCTACCTATTTTCATCGTTAATCCTTTAACTGTAATGACGGGCATTTCTCTGTTTCTTTTAGTAGTGTCGCATTCGACGCTGTCTTCTTCTTTTTCAATTATTTCCTTCTCGGTCATTGATTTTTTGCCGCACACTTCCTATCGACTTATAACACAAGGTTGTAAAGAAAATGATTAGGTATTATAGTTGATTATAGTTCATCTTAGACTGACAAAAAGACACTTACCTGAAGTAAAGAGTCAGTCTTTCAAAGCAGTGTGAAAAATTCTGAAGTTTCTTATAATTTCATTAAGTAAATAATTTATTCAGTTTGAACACGCGACATTGTTTTTCAGCGCCTGGTAACAAATTCGATTTAAAAGAACATACAAAAGAAGATACACAAAAGTTGATGAAATTGGACAATGAAAAAGGCTGACGATTCTGTTCGAAGAAAACTTCGCAAGTACTCCCCTGAGGTTTCTCTCCTCGAAATATCAAGCCATTCGGATGATCGCAAAGTGTGGACTAAATCCAACAAAGTCGTAAACTCTGTACAAAAAAGTTCCTTAAACGTCTCTAGGGTAAATCATTCTTGGAGTGACATACGGGAAAACTTTTCGAGGAAGTTTTCGAATAAACGGATATAAAACATGGCCTAGAATCAACTAAGTTGCTCGATCCCTAAGATCTTATTACAATTCTGTATAACTTTTTATTAAATATACATTTTTGAGATAATATGGTTAAAGAAAATCAAAGTATAACAATATTTCAATGAAATTTATGAAATCAATGTTACAATACTGTAAGTAAAGAGAATCAATGTATTCGATTAATCTCCCTTTATTTACGAACGACCGTTTTCCTAACTTTTCCTGAGTGAATTCTCTAAGGACGCGAAGAATCAAGAAAAGAATAGGATTTACGTAGGATTATTGGATAGCGGAAGTTGGTGGCTTTCTATTGGCCACAAAAAATACCTTTATCGAAAAATCAAGAGGGCGAAGGTTTATCCGTAGCTAATCTGTAGGCATTGCACGGCAGTTCTTACGAATATCCAATTCGATTTTCTATATAGTAAATATTCCACTTCATGCAAATTCAACCTCTTTAATAAATATTGGAAGTATGTTCTTAGAATTTAAAGTGCTTTAAAAATATATTTGAAGCATACATGAATTATGACAAAATATTTTTTACATTTAGTTAATATACATGTGTACTGTACATATATTAATGTACATACTTAATATTAAACATCATCTTTTGAATTTCTTTCATAAAGAGAATCATTCTTTTGAAAACTTTAGAAAAAATCCTCCAACTATACAGTATTCACAACGCCGAGAAAAGGGTGTTTAAGTATGTCTATATTTCACTGCGCAACGTTGAAAGAGTATTTTGTCTGGTATACGCGTCTTTTAAAGCTAGTTATTGAAGTTAAAATCGTTAAAATAAACTGGCATCAACGCCAGTGTAAACGCATCTGTATGATTGCACTGATGCATGGGGACTGCGAGGATTTACTGTTAGTGCGAATTTAACAGTCAAACATATATAATAGTATGCTTGTTAATAACACCGGTATGTTGAATTACTCTCTAAACTTGAATCAGTGAAAAATGAGTGAAATTTCATTGATTCCCAGTCGAATTATTCCACTGATTCAATTTTAGAGACTAAACCATTGCAGTGGAAACAGTAGACTAAAAATTTTCTCAATTTTGTGGAACCATCTCCTTAATTTTAAAAATCTTTCTAGCTACTGGGGTTCGGTATAAACATTGGAAAAGCCTAAATTAGAAAAAGCGAGGATCTTATGTATTATTGCACAATAATACGATTTCTTTGATCAGAGCAGACGCTATTAAAAATAGAAAGTCGGGAAGATTTTTTTTTTTTTCGTTATTAAAGGAAATTAGACTTTACAAAGGACTCAAATCTCATCATCGATCGTAGAAAGTATTGCGACTGTACATTTCTCATGAGTCAAGTGTGTTCTTCAAAGGTAACATCGAACTTAAATGTGATTGGAAATGGCGACTGAGTGTCTCTGACTCGAGACCTTCGAGCTCAACTCTTGAGAAATTCCTGATGAAAAAGAGCGACAAAGTGTGTTCTCTCATGGGAAAAGTGGCGCCTTGTTTAACATTTCCCATGAAAAGATTCGCGAGCTACAGACAAGGTGGTGCTACAAGAGGAGTGAGAATAGAAATGTAAATTTCGCTCTTCGCGTAATACCGGAAACTGGCATACGAAATGAAAAGAGAAAGGGAAAGAGTGTGATATATATATAAATATAATATATATATATAAATATATATAAATGTATAAGTATAATTACCATGAAAAGTGAGAGTACATTTGTTACCATCTTGAGACTTGCCATCGGATCATTATATATTTTTTATTCGAGTCTATATTGTTCATAAAATAGTTATATAAAAAAATATATATATATAATATTCTTAGAAAATTGGTTCAAGTTATCGCGATTCCGATACATTTTTCATGAATGTGTAATATACTTATCAGTAATCTTAACGATTTACCTCAAGGGATTAAAGACCTACTTAAGTTGCACCTACTTCATTATTTATTATGTCAACCTTGCTCCATTTCATTCGATACTGGAGCAACCCCCTTGCGAGAAAGAAAACCCTTGCAAAGACTTGCCAACTGTTGCTATTAGAACAAATTGAATAGAGTCGTTGCGCATGGAACTTTGTTTCTTCTATTAATTGTTTCCTTTGGTGTCGCATGTACGTAGAAAAAATGTGTATGCTATTTTTAATAACTTCTTTCAGCCCTCATTTAAAATTTAAATTAAGTTTTAAATAAAACGTAATATAAAACGCGGGTTGAGTTTTAAAAGGATTTTATTTCTCATCTGATGATTTATTTGGAATCTACAATTTTTTCTCACCACGTATTTTATTTTATTAGAAGCTTTTATTTACATTTAATAAAAAACTCGCAGTTGAATGTTTTCTGTACCTTTTCACGATAAATGCGATCGTCTGCTATTGAGCTTCAAACTAGGACAGACAGGTCTTGAAATCTGTTTGAACTCCACTACTTGAAATCCGGCAAATAAAGCTGAAAGCAAAGAGAGTTTTTGATTAAAGTGCAAAATACGGAGAAGTATTTATTAATCCACTGCGTTCGAAATATCGTTTAAATGTATGGCAAATGAACCAAATGTGAATTAATATTTATTTTTACTTTATTCGTGTATTTATTTTTAAAAATATATGAAATTTCAAGTGTAACACATTTAACCAATTGGAATTTAAAAAAGCACTCAATTATATTTCGACCGCTGATCCACATTTGGTTAATTTGCCTGACCTGAAATAAATTGCTGAAAAATTCTAAAGGACGATATATCAAAAGTATATAAATATCAAATATAAAATAAATATAAAAACTACAAGCAAAATATTTTTTCTCAATTAAACTTCATTTATTTACTTGATTATATATAGTTATGACAGGAAATTATCTCCTGTGAGTAATTACCGTTACATGAGCGTTATCTCGCTCCCTCTTTTATAAAAGTTTGTAAAGAGAGCACAGATGAAGCAAAACTGTGTGTTACTAACGAACTGTGATAATTAGAGAAAGCGTTTTAGCAACATCGTATCCGGAGCTTTTACAACGACATGAGCTCTATACTTCGTGAGTAGTTTTGGAATTCATGGTTCCGTGCTATAACAAAAACCATAAAAGGGAATTTACGTTTATTATTAAAGTACAAACTTCTAAAATCCGAACAAAAACTTTACGTATTAACTTTATTCTATCTTAAAAATTCAGTTAGCAATAGAATTTTACCATGCATTAATAGTTTTCTATTAAAGATAAAAATACTAATTCATATTTAAAGAGTAAATCAAAAGTATTCTTTTCTTCAGTGAAATCTTGTGTTCTAATTAAGTAAGAGAATGAAACCCCCTTGGTTACAAAACCTGGCAAATCTAATAAAGGAAAGACAAATGAAGGAAGAAGTTGGAATTGAAGTGAAAAAAAAAAAATAAAAAAAAAAAGGTGTTTCATTCCAGCATCTCCTGATTGTAATGAAAGCAGTCCTTCGCCCGACTCTGCCTTTTCTGTCCTGATATATCGTATATCATGTAGCCTGAATTTTCTCGGATATTCGGTAAACGTAAAAGCGGCTGGGCCACTAATTGGCTTCACGTTAAAAAGCGACATGGCTTTCTCAATTGGTTACGCCACTGAACCTCATTATGAATTAGCACCACATTTTGCACTAACTCCTCCAATGAACAGCAAAATCTCGCGATGGATATTATAAAAAATTGATATTTCGTACTTTTAAAATACAAGTTGAAAATGAATAATAGTGTACCTTTTTAGAAGACTTTGTCATGAAGATTTTATGAGGGCTTTGTTATAACAGCGCTCAGGTTTTTGTTTCCATTCTTTTTCGTTTCTGTACCGCTATGCGGAAAGTGCATCCCAGTGTCTCTGTAGATTTCGAGTCTTTTGTTTTGGTTGATTTTGTCTGAATAGTGAACAACAGTATGAACAATAGCGTGATTATTAGTGATGTCGAAAAGCAATTGGTATATATTCTGGCACATAGTCTTTGTTTACTTAAATTGTCCTTTCAGTATCACATTTTTAAATAGAAAATACAGAATTAAAAGGAGTGTTTCATGTTGAGAAGAAATTTAGAGCAATAAATACGAAAGCTATACAAAAGAAAGAAAATAGGAAGGGCTCTTTGCATTATCGCCTGTAAATTCCTCTTTCTCGCCCACGTCTTCGCGGTCTCGTGACTTTGAAGAAAATTGCTGACATACAGTCGCGATTATTACCATAATGCACCTAAAGCCTTAAGAACTTACATGAGGAGATGAATACTCAAGCATTATGTAGATACGTGAAAATATGAAGACGAATGTTTGTCACGGTTTATAACTTGTGCTGTCACTTTACTCTTTTGAGTAGAAATTTAAGGGAAAATCAATTACGAGGAAGGCTTTACGACTACATGAAGAAATTTATTCTCTACATTATTTTTTTTCTCTTTATTTTCTAGAGCAGAACTAAAATTCTAAAAAAAAACAAATATTTTCTCCTATAAAGAAAAAAAGACAATTCTTTAAAAGATAATTTGATATGCAAACGTGAGAGATTCTTGGAAAGAAAAATGCAAAAAGATAGTTTAGTTGAGGGTTTCAACATATTTCCACGTGCTAGATGTTCACTGGGAGAGATTTTCTGATTGTGAAATTAATTCAGCATCATAGATCTTTTGCGGTATGAGAAACACAGCCTTGTGAAGTGTAGTGCACGGCCTTGTGCCATTGAGAAACGGTCCTTAACACTTTCTCCGCAGTGCCTCTCAGCATGAGCACTTTGATCTGCACTTCACGAGAGGCAAGAGTAATTAGCAACAAAGGTTCCAGGCTTGGAGGTCTCCAGGAGCCTCTTGAGCCCAATTTAGGTTGATGTTATTACGAACAACGTTGACATTAAGCAATTGTTATGCTAACAAGTAGCACAAACCTGCATTTCCATAGTTGAATTAACACTACAGTGATGGTATCTTTTTGTGATACACTTTCTAAACTAAAATTGAAAAAATATTTTCTCACTTGACTATATTTTTTCTTTATCGTGAGCCTCTTATAGAATCTTGGATGAGTTTTTTTTCGAGTTTTTCAGTGTCCCTGCTTAATTTCCTCTGCTTCTTTTTCCCTTCCTGCTATTTACGTGCAAATACGTACTTGAGCTCGTTACTACATACTTATGCATGATTACTCATGCGTTCTCGTGCATATCAACGTGCAATGCTGGGGTTGGTGGGTGCACTTTAAGATATTTCTCCGTTTTTGATTAACGGTCTCGTGACTTCGTTCGAACCATTAACTACCTGAGTAAAAACGCCACGTAACTGCCGACTAGGAATTGGCAATTACTTTCATAATTACATTCATACGTATTCCGTAAATCTATACCAAGCAGGAAAGTCGACACTGGTCACATATTAAGTGAATTTGATATCTTATGATTTCAAGGACGCTATATGTATATCTAGGTGACAAGGTCGTGAGATATACTTAACGGATTATGTCAATGTTTAATCTACTGAATTAAATAACTTTTGTGTACTATATTTTATTATTCATTAAGGGAAAGTATAGTCAATTGTGATGAAAAAAAGTACCGATATATTTATTATTATATTGCCCAAAGTTTCATCAAGATATTGTAATTATTGTTTAACAAATAACCGCGGGGAAAATAATTATTTGCTTGAACAGGAATTTTTATTTATTATTTTTTCTCGACATTAAAAGTCGTCAGAACCGACTGCATGCCCTTCAATAGATTTTAGAGCAATTTTTGACGAGGAAAAAATCTATTGATGCGGATATATCGAAATTCCCTTTAATGTAATTCAACAGAAATTAATCAAGCAGACTCTTTCACTATAACGCTAGATTGCACAGTTGCTTTGATCGAATTTTAATTAAATTTCATTTGTCCGCATCATTCATTATATTAAATAAGTGTATTACTCCTAGCTTTAGAAATTAATATTCTTGAATTACGCATTAATTGCACACAGGAGGAATATAATGCAATTTTATATTACAGAGAATTGGATTTAAAAGTTGCAAACATTGACATTCGACATTAAAAATTACAACCACTTTTATGATTTTCTATATAGTTGTCAACTATATTCAACATTTTTAAACTTGAAAATTCTTCTCTAAAAAGAATTACAATGCAAACGTCGTAAAACGTTATAAGATTCCTCCCTCTTTTTATTTAATGCTACATAATATGGCGTGAAAGCTCCTTCATGGAAATTAATTAATTCCTTTTGAAGTAAAAACCTCTTCACACCTTTAATTTTAAAAGATAATCTGTTTTTCAGTAAAAAAGGTCTGTTGATGTTATAAATTAATAATTTTAAATTTATTCTAAGAGGAGATAACAATTTGGCGGTAGAATTTCAAAATTTATTGATTCTTGACCTGAAAGTTCAACAGAATTATGTCTATTAATAAAATTGTTACTGAGTCCATCTTAAATTGGAAAGCAATCTCAATTCTGAAGACTCTCCAATGAAGCGAGGCGATTTTTTCTTTGAGACAAATGTTCTGGATTGGAGACTGTCGGTCCATAATAATATTAACATGATAGAAAGGATATGCATGGTCAAGCAAAATTTCATCAGATCAATTTTTTCGATCACTTTTTATAAGATTTATTTGGCCTCGAAGCTTCATATATATTATATAAAGGCTTGTGAAAGTTATAACAAGAATTAAAATTAAGAGAAATGTACATTTTCAATTTTTCGTTTTTTTTTTTTTTTTAAGTTTTTATTGTCTCCAAAACTTGAATAATATGGATTAAAGTAACAACCTGTGATTTACTACAGTACACCTACATATTTCTACCATATCATCATAAAAAAATCCATTATAATGTTTCTTCACTTTCATTGGGCTGTACGAAAAAAAGAGCGTTTTTCAAACTTGAAGGGTGCAAATAGAATTTCTGGTAATGCAAAATTATGTTTTTAAAACCGTATTTATAATTCAAGGAAAAAACTCGTCCTTTTAATATTAATCACTACCCGCAGGTTATAAGTATAATTATATGCGAACTTAAAGAGTTTTGAGATTAAATGTAAATTAGCCATTATTCTATATAATCCATCATAGGATATTTCTGTATAATAAATTTTTACTTATAATTGTAAATAACTATAACTCTATATTTCAAAGAATCATCAATTATCTATGTATAATAGAGAAAGTGAATTTAAAATATGTAGTACAAATTATAAGAAATAAAATGAACAGTTTTCTATGTTAGACCTGCCAATTTACTCGATGATTATCGATTTCGAAATACGTCTTAAAAAGTAATTGTATAAAATGATTCGACTTTTTTTTAATATTCTAGCTCAGACGTTAATGTAATTGTTACAGTAACCGATTTGGAAAGCACCTACTTCATGCATTCACCTGTTAATTACGTCATTGGTTTCAATGACGCGTTGATGACTCGTGAAAGGCTAGAAGATCGAGTTGCTTCTCCTTTAAAGTTGCCTAACGAACAGAAACATTTTTGCTACTAGATTCTCAAACGACATTTCCAATCGATCCACTGATTCTCGAACCGTTTGTACCTTTCGAAAAATACTTTATCCATTAGCGTGCAAGTAGAGACTGATCTCGTTGAATTTACTACGAAACATGTGAACTTTATGTGGAAGATCAGTCCGGATATTGGAGTCCTTTGAAAGAAAATGTGATTTCCCAATAGGCAACTGTTGACCTATTTACTTATATGGTAGTCGCAGAATTTATCAAAGGAAGCATTTAAAAGGAAATTTAATTCGTAATGGGATTTTGATTGTAGTTAAGAGTACAGAAATTATTTGTATCCCTCTAGATTAACTAAATTATTGAACCTCTTTTTATTAAATAAAGTTTACTAGACCGCTTTTTGATGGAAAATTTATTTTTTGTTTCAGGTGAGTTCCTCAGAGAGCTATAATCAATAATGATGGCTGGTAAGAATCCATTCAAGCTTTTTGTGAGTACTTTATTCTAGCAAAGATATTCAATAGATTTATATTTATTTAATTTAGTAGCACTTAGAGAAATTTTTTGGTTTTTTACCTTGGCCTAAATAATTCCAATAATTTCTATACAAAATACAATGGTCGAAAAGTATGATTATTTGTAAAGATAATCTAATCTGTTGAATCTTATATTATTAATGAAAATTGCTCTTCATTGTTGTAGAGTGCGTTAACAAAATATGTTTGGTCGCGCGATAAATTTGGTTTAAACGAGAACGGGGGACATTTTGCACCGCTGTGCGTTAATTATGGAGTGTGCTGCGTCAGTATGGCTTTTGAAATTCTTGTAGCTGTATAGAGAGATTAATATACGAGCTCGCAATATTATACCAGAAACGCTTATAACGTGCATTTAGCAGCTCCTTGGTCGCGTTTGCATCCTTGAGTGAAAGGACGACGACGCTTATACAATTTCTGCTTCTCTTTTCTCATCTTTTCCTTTTTTTTTTGTCTTTTACGACGATAGAGGTTATCGTCTAGAATTTAAGGAATGCTCTCGACGTTTCCTCATCAGAGTTTCTCACGTCCTTTGCAAAAATTTTGGGTAGTCACCTGAATACTGATTATTTCATGATGAACTTTTTGTTCATGATTGAACAATTTTAATGGAATTGACTTGGATGTCTGAACATTTGAAAACTCAATTAGATAGCGTTTTCTTACTTGGAAAACTTGAAATCTTCAAGGATGTTTGCTGCAAGTTTAAACTCATCCAACTTTAAGAGTAGAGTGGCTTCGATTGAATATTAATGTATCTGAATTGCTGGTCAGGTGCAGTTGCAGTTTTTTCGTGTTGAGAATTTCAGTTTATTGGATAAAATAATTTTGTAAATGCGGAAACCAAATTTTATTGAACCAATCTGTTATTAAAATTTCAGATTCAATCGTTTCACGCATTTTTATCGGAGGATTTAAAATTTATGCCGACAGTAATAATTAAAAGTTGATTAATTTTTATTATTAATACAAGTACAATAACTACATACTTGTATTAGTGTTAGGTACTCACTATATACTGTAAAATATGCTTAGATGCTTTGCGAAATAAGGAGCTTTAACAAGTGAAAGGATATTACGGATTACCTATAACAGAATGTATATTATAGTTTCTGGCATCATTAATCGTTATATGCAAGTTAGAACATATAAAAAACGACTTTTCTCTTGAAGTTCGTGAATTTATAGACTATAATATTGCGACGATATAAAAAATTCTAAGTACTTCATAAATTTTCAGAAAATAAATGTGGCCGGTGATCTTAATACTTTTTTTGTTATTTTTTAAAAGGAAACTATAATACAAAATTTGCGCGTTGAAATAGGTTTTTTCATTATAGTAAAAAAATATGATATCTAGAGAAAAAACTAGAATTAATATTTTAAACTTTTATGCGTCAAAACCATGTGCAATTCTTTTATAAAGAGGAATTATTATTTTAAGGTCTTCATATACTGACATCAACTTAGTAGTATTTACATTTCCGGCATCTGACAATCATAACCGGAGATGCGGTCCGCAATTCATCCTCTCGAGTCCCCTTACGATCAATTTTGGGGCTCAAGTTGAAATACGACTCAGTCGCTGCACACCCAAGGTACGCAAGCATATAAATCAAACTCGTTGTGGTTTCATCGCCCAGCCATTTAGAATTTGCATGTGGAATTCCGTTACTGCGCAATCTACGTAACTTTATGTAATACATAACAGGATTCTCTCTCCTTTACGTACACATATAATTCTTAAAATATGTGAGGATACGTAAAGTTTGTGTGTGCAAAGTCTACTATTGTTATTGTCTCTCTCGTCAATTTTAAAAATCCTGTTGCAGAATAAATTGATGAAAATTACAGGTATAGGGACGAAAGAAGCCACAGTAGTAAATCCCAGTGCATTAATTTGATCTCGAAATTGGATTAGAATGAATTTGTGCACACATTAATTATTTAATCTGCAAAAGTGGATCATTTTGATCTCTATTTGATAATCAAAGGGTTCTGCAACGATGTAATACCCTAGGGTTTACAATGAGAGTAGATTGATTCGTAATTAATTACCTTTCTATGAAGCTAATCGACAGTACCGAGTTTCTCTTAATATATGGTCTTCATGAGACGAAAGTATTACATTGACTCAGTAAGCTGATATTCAAACGATAGACGATGTGCACCAAGCAATAAATCACTATTGCCTCCTGTCACATATTGCTTGTAACAAGAAGTGCGCAAGAAATTGCAACGTGCATCTCCTACTTGATATATTTTCATAAATACGTTTCACATTCTTCCGTGGAAAGGCAGCATTTTATTATGCACTTCATTTCGTACTTCGCGACGTGCATTAACTTTTCAGGATGCAGTATATGAAGATTGCAAAAGCGAGAACTCGTACCAATCCAATATGTAATTTAATACAATATGATGAGTCTAATTAGTTCATATAATACGATATGTGTGGCTTTTGACTAAACAAATATATTATACATATAAGTCAAAGTAGGCATGTGTAAATTTTTTCGAGGTTCGTTTATTCTGAAAGAAGTTTCGTGTAAATTATAACTGAAAATCGTGTACTCGTACTTGAACTAAATGTAGTACATAGCGATAATCAACTTTAGTTTATAAATCACGGAAGTCACGCTTGCTGGATCTTTGAAAATTATACTCGAATCTATCCCGCTTCAAATGCTTCAATTACACAATTACGTTCTAATAACGCCTCCTTGATTTAGTTATTCAGATAGTCATATATAGCTGATATATAGTCCCAATTTAGTCACTTTTCATGGTTATTAGAGAAGCGAGGGCGATTACGTGCAGACCGTAATTTGAATGCAGGGAACTATTTTCTGAGGTGGTGAACCTTGCGCCGGACCGTTTCAAACTATGTGAACTATGCCTAACGAGTATTTTCAATGTTCGTTGTCCGTTCAAAATATGTACGTCCCGCACATTGCACATATCACTGCATTACACATATCAAGACTGACTTTAATCGAATTGACAAATTATCAAGGAAACATGCATGATTGATGTTGCGTTATCTCTGCAGTTCGCTGAAGCCTTGACATTAAACCCAATTAGCAATTAGAGCATTTCAGTAATTACTAGTATTTTAAATAACTGCATTCCGGAATGTAGCCGTAAGACAAATTTTTATTTAGATAGTGACTATTAGCATTCTCATCTAATATTCACTGGAGGGTCAATGATTTTCCATACTAATTGTTTCAGAATCAAAGGCTATTTTTTGGAAATATATGGGGAATCAGTATAATCATTAGAGAATCAGTAGAATCAGAATCCGTAGAATCGTTTTTTGAGTGAACGGCCCCTCGGAAATAGCCCTCCTCCAAGCTGGGTTCCGCCACAGTTGGTATCTGTTATTATGCATTCTGCTCACGTGCAAGCTAGTGTTTTTCGAGTTTTGTTAATTAAAGAGAATGCTTGCCGATGTTAAAGCCCAGAAAACTAACCTAATTACTACCAGGTTGAGGCAAAATAGTGCTAGGTCGAGTCACCTTAAAACAGAGAAAGCGTTTAAACATCATGGTATGCTAAAAACATCGTTACGAGACACATTGTGACCTGAAAACTTTGGAAAAGATTTCGCAAAACATGAAATATTACATTGAGAAAAGTGTATATGTTTAAATTTAATATTTAAATAATAATTCTACATGTTAAACATGAAAAATTTCTAATTTAAACAGTCAGTTCTCTCAGTATAATAAAAGCACAGTTGTTTCGAATGGACGAATTTACATATTAGAATTTTATCATCAGTAAATTAATACAAATGATTAAACCCGCATCATTTTGCATAACGTTGCTTTTTTTGCCTTATAATTATTCTAATAAAACGAGCACCATAAAGGCTAACTAATAGATATAAATACACCCTTACTATTTTTTACTTTACTATTATTCTTTTCTTGTTAATCATTTTTGTATAGTTTTGTTTTTTCAGTTAACAGATTTTGATCGGACATTTTTCATTTTTCACATCTGTTCTTCTACCATTGTAAAAGATCAGAGTTGACATCAACTTCATTAGTGCATTTTTAGCACGGAATAGGAAAAACTTCTTTTTGAAGTAAAAAGAACTTTTTTATAACATAAATACACTGCTTCGGTCAATATTCTGAAAAATATTGCAGTTTATTCATCTCTAATATACACTCAAAAGTAGATAAAGATCAAAGGATTGCGATTCGCAGAAAGTATTCACAGGAAATCCGAGTGTAAAATTTTTATACAAAAAAGGATCAAAGCGTTGCATTGCAGAAAAACTAATGTCTGCATAGAAAATGTGACTGTAGTTATAATTTTCAATGTAGTAGTTATTTATGTAGTTGTCACTTTTTTTTAATTTGTGTTTGATCACTTAATTTATTCTTCTGCTAGCAGAAAATCTGAAGTTATCAATTTAATCAATAGAATCATTAAATAGAATGAACCAATAATGAAGCAGTCTTTTGTTTCTAAATATTGATACCGCTTTTCGTATCAAATGAATACCGTTGCAGATATCAACACGATATCTTTAAATTTTCTGTGTTAGTACATTCAAACTTCGCGATAGTTTCTCCCGAGTTATTACGTTCTTAGAAATTGCATCGGGCTCATATTTAGATCCGATTTTGTTAAATTTATTCCAAACACGTTCCGAAAGCTAAAACTATTCTCTTATTCACCTCTCCAGGTGTCATTCTGAACAAAAGCGCGAAATTTAAAATTAGTAAAATGGCTACAAGCTCTTGTTTTATGCAGGAGTTTTTAGAAGACTCTACTTAAAAGGAAGAAAGTCTTGGGGAGGGAGCCTTGTTTTAAAGGAAAAATAAATTGAATGCCATTAAGTCGACGAGGATCTTGTGGTAATGTACAGTAACTCTTAAGAGGTAGTAAAATCTTGGAGGTGAAAGAGCATTAGAGCACATAATTTCCCTCCATGAGCAAGCCATATCTCTTTCCGTTTGCTTTTAGACCTTAATTAAATCCATCGACTTCCTACAGGAATTGCATCTTCAGTTGGAAGCCGTGTTATTTGTCTTTCTTACTGAACTAGGTAGACTTAACGATTGACATTGTCAGCATTTTGAATCTTTAAATCTTTGAATCTTTAAAGTCGACTTATCGAAAAGTGTTACTTGAAGTCGCATTGACTTAGGTATTATTTTCCTAACATTAACATCGCCTGGGATTGGAAATTGCAGACAAGTTTATAAAAAGTATTTCTATAAGGAAAAGTCTTTTAACCAATTACAAGTTTTTCTGAAGATCTTTTAAGAAAACCATTTAGGAGTTAATTCTATGTATGGAAATCACGTGACTGGTAATGTTGAAGTAGATAATTTGAAGTATAAATTGAAGTTACAACGTGCTTCTAAATAACGCATGGGAAAGTAAAATAGCTTCAAGGAGTGAAGTGAATCTCACTGATCGAACGGTATAACGCGATTAAAGTTGCCAATCTCTTTCTCCATGTGTATAAAAGATGCGAGGTCTCTTAAGAAAGTACTCTGAAACTTCAGACTTAAGATTACACTTACTATGCGATCAGTTGGTGACTCAGGAATGAAGATGGGTTCGTTAAAATCTTCGCTCCTTTCAGGAAAGCATACCACAAGTCTAACACAAATTGTTATCTGAATCAAAAGTTCTCGGAGACAGAGCTTATAATGCATAATCCGTTAAAGTACTTTATGAACTTTTGATGTCGAGTGTACTAACGTAGAGATTATTCGAGTAAATCGTGAAGCGAATAACTATACCGAATGAAAAAGAGCCGTGTCAATCTGCTTTTTATCACGACAACGTCCATTTTATCACTCTCGGTGAACATTTTGCTAACGCGTTTACCTCGCTGCTGCCTTTTATTTTGGAATAATGAAGTTTTCGTTTCCTGTCTCGTCAGTTTGAAGAATCGAAGATTTCCATTCAACTTGAGTTCACTTTCAATTATAATTGACACATTATTGATCAAAGCACATAATAGTGTCTCATTTTTCATGTATGCTTCTGTTATAACTCGCGGGCACAATTTTCGTGCTAATATCTTAAAAGTACAAGCAGTTGTACTGACATCTAAATATGCAAATATCGTTGATTCAGGGAAAACGTGAATCGTGGAATGTAGGGAGTGTCGTGGAAAATTGAGTTATGAAGCTCAGGGGTGTCATAATTCAAGCGTTACGTTCCACGAAAGACGTACAAACGTTCACCTTGCCTTAACATTCTCGCACGTTCTAATAAAATTTTCGCGAAACCCCCTCAGTTCCTTGTTCACGTTAATTTCTGCTTGGTTTATCATGTTTCAAGTTTCTATTCAATTTGATAGAAATTCTCTCTATACACGTGATAAAAATATCGAATAATTGTTATTGAAGTATTTGTTATTTTTGTAATAACTTGTTTTATTATGGAAAGGTTTATACAGATTTTTCAAGAGCTTACTTCCTTATTTATTTGCATTAAAAAAAATCAATATTATTCATCAATGTCATAGAGACTTCAGTAAATTACTTTCCTTCAGATTAATGATTGATGAAATCCGTCATTGAAACTTGCACAAAGGCTAATGTCGGGGGTGTTAAGTAGCAGATTCGTTATTCCTATATTGTTCCATTGTTAAAGACAGGAAAAGTATGTGAAATTGTTTTTTTGCAGCAGTCTATGTACATTTGTGTGAAGCTGTATTCAGTTTCAGAATCGCGATTAATAATCGTCAGCATGAATCGGCCATCAGTGGCTGGTCTGTGAAGATATGGTGCTTGACTTAAGTACACTGAAGTAGGGAATATATATTATATATTTCCCAACTTTGGTATTCTTGTTACTTAGCATCTAGTCCAATACTGGGCGTTGCAGCTTTGCTGCTATCAAATTAAAAATATTTACTGCAGCCAATTTACCTTCTCGAAAACAAATTAAATTCATTTTAAAGTTAGTAGAAAAAGTATTTCGTTTTGCGATCTTTAGTATAACAATTTTCCGAAATACATAGTTTTCACGAAATTAGGGACGCAAAATTTTGAGAATTATCGAGATGCGATTGTGCTCGAGCAAGTTTTCCAATAGCAATATGCTTTGTATTTTAATTTTCGATATCAACTTCAAGTAACTAAGCAAATGAGAGTTTGAAAAGTTGTTTTACTCCTCAATTTCCACTGGTATCGCATATTTTTTAAAGTTGAACATTTTTATTACATTTTATCTGGAGTATCGGGGAACTTTACTTTAATACAAATGATCTCAAATGTCTTGTTGTAGGAGAGTTATCTACTTGCCCAACTATATCTAAAGTTTATCACCAAAATGGGTTGGTTTAGTACTCCTTCAAACTCTTCGAAGCAGCTCGATTAGAGATCTACAGAGACTTTACGAGCTGTTGTAAAATCAGATTGAAAGGATGAGAAACTGTCATTTGACCTAAAACTTTCTCGTTATTCGCTACTAAGTTCACTTACAATGTGCGAGTAATTAAATTGATTGGAAAATACATTCGGAATTTCACGTACTATAGAACGGATGCTAAGTATTTTAGTGATATTTTCTTGCATTTTGGAAGAAGGAAAAAGATTTTAGACGAGGAAAAGGAAATTGAAAAAGGATTTTTAGGAATCAGAACTTTAATTATACTGTTCGCTCGCTTGCCGACTAAAATGGTGAATTTATTGAAATAATTTCTTCTTCTCTTATTTTAAAGGTAGAATATGAGAGAATAAGATTACAGTAACCAAAAAACTAAGGAAAGAAATAATTTCTGAAATTCATTTGAGAAGAATCTAATTAACAAATAATTGAAAAATTTCTAGGTCGTTCTAAATAATTGTTAGTTTCTCTACATCTCGAAGCATGCCATATTACTTGTTATCTGAAGGGTTTGAATGGTTGAAAATCAATCAACGAGTGAACTAGGTCAATACGAAATTTCACTTCAATAATTACTCGTTCGTTTATGGCTAGTGGAAGGGCTAAAACTTTGTTTACGTAAAATTTCACGCGTTAGCTCTTAGAGGTAATGTAAAGGCATTTTTTAATTGGGAACGGTAAAGTTAATTGAATTTAGAGGATTTTTAAAACTTATTGTGTATTATACTTGAAAAATTCTGCTTCGATAAATTTTTATTAAATTAATTCAAAACTTTTATTATTTGGATTACAATCTACTTTCTAATTATATTCATATGTCTCTAAAGCCAATTTATACTGAAACTCATAGCTCCTTGTAAAAATCAGCATTATTCCAAATCATAGAACAGTCAAGATTTCAGGATGCACGTTTTCTGCTCCCTTTGGTATAAAATCAATCGTGTTCTGAATTTCTCTCGATAGCGTTCAAGGGAGAAAAAACACTTCGAATAAGCGATCAGGAAATAAAAAGTCAAACTCTCCTTACTTCGCCGATTTTTTCTTTGGAGTTGCAATATAGAGGCAAAGAAGGCAGGGAAGAAGATTTTTTCTCTAATACTTTCCTTTGAGTGACCAGAAAAATGTCGAGAAAAAATTCTGGACTTCATCTTCAAAAGAAAGCCTTACGAAGCTGTTTACGTTCGGAAAATATTCACTGCACCTACAAACGATGACGAGGGAACTTCCTTAGAGGAAGGATGATATAAAAAAGGCCTCATAATGGCGTCAAAGTTCGCAAATATAATCAAGTATCTCAAAATATATATACTTTACAATCACGGAAAATCGCAGAGATTTTTTCTATCCTAACTTCAGATAGTTCGGAGATTTTGTGTGATATTATTATCAATAATATACTGTAGTACTCAATTTGATAGAGTTGAACAGTTTTCTTTCTTTCGAGATCTTTTATTTTTTTCAATGAAGACATCAAAACCTTTATTGGCGTCTAATTAGGAATTTAGGTTTCCGCTACTTCCTTCGATAATCTGCTGAGAAGGAAAAAAGCACGAAAAGAAGTTCACCATTGATTGCGTCTGCTTTTTATTTTTCGTCTTCGTCTTTATCTCCTTTTCTCGTTTTTTTCATCCTTATGCGCACTTCCGTTACGTTAGGGGCAGATTTTCTTCTTTTTTCCTCCTTCATTCGACTCCCGCCTCTTTTCACTGCAGCATCGAACTTTGACTTTACCGACAAAGGGAGTCAAATATTTTCATGACGGAAAGAGCCGAAACTTACTCAGATTTTCAAGCAAAATCATGTCTGTCTGATTTCTCTCTATTTTCCCTTTTTTTTTATCATTACTCAAGCTTTTTTTTTTCTCTTTCCATCATGCATGCTTGGCTTCCTCAGCAGATGGAGTTACGTAATTAACAAAACTTCTTAACGAAGCCGCTCAGCTCGCGTCAGTTTATTTATTGTTCTTCCTTCGTTCGCGTAACAGTTTTACAAAGAATGTCTTAATTCATGGATGGGTCGTGGCTTCGGCTTTTGCATAAAATATCTCTTGCATAATCATTTATACTTTGCATGAAAGATTCGAGCTGTGGCCGGCGTGGCGTCTAGTTAATTAATTAAATAAGGGTCTTTTCATGAATGTGAGTTTTGAATTAGTTCCTGATGACACGATTATAATTAGTTTCAACCGGTAATGAATACTTTTTGCGAAAGCAGAAGCTAATGGAAATAATATTAGCATAGCTTTTAACAAAATTTGTTTTAGTCCTTTATAAAAGTGATTCAGGAAACTTCAACGTTATTATAAATTTTAAAAAATTATTATTTACATTTACAAATTGATCCTCATAACATTTCAGTTTATTTCGCAAATTTCTAGTCGTTTAAAAAATGATTTTTATCGCGCTCTTTCTGTCTTTAGTCCTGTTATAAAAATTGATGTGCAATATGCCACAAAGTATGGTTCGATGTGTTGACCCTTTTATTGTTGACTTGATTGGCCAGCAGTCAACTCACGGCATGTGACGCTAGGTACCCTCGTTTATAGACAATCTCGTATTTAATATAAAGGCAATTTGACAGATCAAGCCAGAGGCTATACTAAAATAAAAGAGAAAGTAGTAAAACGAACGTTTTTTCTTAAATTGTCCTTTTAGATGTTTTGAACTAATAAAATGGATTTATAATGTTTTTTGATACTGATAATTTAAAAATATTGTTTTCGGATATATGGGAAAGAATGGACACCTCTAATACATGATGAGACTTCAAAAACAAGAAAATTGTGATGTTTTTCACGAATTCTTTCGGCTGAGTCATAATCTGCCATTAAGAAAGATGGGTTTGCACATCGAACTAGAGATTAACTCTACTGATATTATATATGATACCGTAGAATTGGGCCATCCTTAAGAGTCTCTTCAGGATTAATATAGCTTCGTGATGGAACAATGCCTTTGTATCTCGCGGACGAACTACTGAACACTCAGCCGAAAAGGCGAGGAAAAGTTTAATACGACCAACTCAGACTATCTACATTATTCAGTCCAGCATAATTTAGCGAACAATTGAATAATTCAGTATTTAATGAATAATTCACTGTTTTGATTTATGATATACTTTGTGGTTTGATGGACGATAGAAACCTTATTCGGGCTTCATAAAGAACCAGGAAGTCTCACTAAAACTTCTTTTAAGAACTTTGTATTCTAGCTAGCTTTATTGAAGAACAAACCCTTGAGAATCCATTGTCTTCAGAGTGACTATTATAATTTCATGATAATTATAAACTAATCTACATCGAGACTTTAAAGTGTACATTATACACCCGCAGAATTTATTTAATCAAGTCAGTGAGATGAAAGGATATATTTAATCGTCAGCTTTTGTGCAAATAGAAGCGAAATTCAAGTCACTCACTTTTTTGGTAAATAATATGCCTGTTGATGAAATCGATACACTATTCTGGAGTAGAAAGTTTCCTGAAAGATGTTCTTATGCCATTGAAATTTCAATAGCAGTACTTGAACTGATTCTTAATTCGAAATTAATTATTCAGTGAAGTTAAAACAAGTAATTCGAGTTGGAAGTATCAGAGTTCCACACTTTCTCTCTCATTTCTCTTTTTATATACCCGTTGATTTTGCTCTGGGTTATTTATTTCCAGAGCAGCCAAATTCGCCAGCATTATGGAGCAGAATTGCAGGTTTTTTAACTATTTCTTGTTTGGAAATCACTGATGAGCTTTTCTCTTCGTTTAATATAAAAAGTAAGAAAGTTCTGATTCGCTCATGAACTTAATTTTTAAATTCTGAAGGAGGAACGTATTTTGATGTTTTTTAATCATTTTAGAATTAGTAAACACAGTTTTGATTTGCAAAAACAATTATAATACAAACTGTTGGTGAAAAACGCAATAGAGTGATTGATGCTGACAGCGCAAAAACGATTAAGATAATGAAAGAGACACATTGATTGAGTTTCTTGTTGGTTCAAAATATTTTTCATTCTGAGAGTAAATATTAGTGTACCATTATTTTATAAATATTCATATATATATACTTTACTAATATTGTTTTATTGCATTGTATATAAAATGAATTGTAAGATGCAAAGTGTTTAATAGAGAATGATGTAAATGGTATTATTGTCCTCTCCATGATTAGAATTGCATTCCGGTCCATCGAATATGCTGTGTTACGCGTACGTGACTATTCATTTGATGGCCATAGCTTCAATCTCGCATTAAAATTCCGCCAGACCAACTCTAGCACACCTTCAATATCAATGCTCTCTACGAGGCATGTTTCAACCCCTCGAGAATCCTAAAGCTATTAGGTGGCCTTGCAGTCATTGAGCACGTATACCGTTAATAATTAAATCCTATATACCCATTAAAATTCCATTTAGCCAACTTGATACACATGACAAAAGAATAATATATTTCTTGACAAGGGGAGACAGGAAACGATGTCAACTTTTGAAATGGTTTTAGTTACAGACCCCCGAATTTAGATTCTATGAAAAATTGTATACTTTTACATATTTGACAATTTCAAGGTCTCAAATCAGATTGTATTTTGGGAAACTTGATAGATTCGCACCTTCTGCTTCTGATTTAATTTTTAATAATCATTCTTGAGGGTCAAGAAGAGTGGTCCACTTGGCGCTTAAGTACTACAGTATAATTTTGCAGCTACATAAACAAGACTTAAGATGATTTACCTACGCGGTTTGCCAGGCTTGCCACCAACGGAGCTCCTCGCTTGGTTTGTGGACGCAACATTGCATTGTAGCAACCTAGAGCATCACAACCGCGATAGTCAGTTAATTTTCCTGGCGTAAACGCAAATTTATGGCAAATTTAACTTCCGACTCAAGAACTCTTTAAACGTAAACTCGAGAGGAGACTCCCGTGTCATCTTTTAATTTGGGTTTCTAAATAAGAGTGCCGGCAACATGGGTTTCCACTTACCATAAGTTTGAGTAAAATCCAACCA
Source organism: Synergus itoensis (assembly GCA_904066005.1). Classification (NCBI taxonomy): domain Eukaryota; kingdom Metazoa; phylum Arthropoda; class Insecta; order Hymenoptera; family Cynipidae; genus Synergus; species Synergus itoensis. Next base: position 2,680,218 of record CAJFCP010000074.1, on the reverse strand, counting down.
AGAACTTCAGAAAAATTAAATTATTACTATATCTCAAAATGTTTCTTTAATGATCAATATTGTTTTGTATCAAAAAGTGAGATGATTTTGAAAGCTCTGTCCATATAGCCTAACAGCTTCAAGTGCCAAAATAACTGAGCTTATATTCTAAAAAAGTCGTTTCTTGGTATCTATGTAAGTGCCAAGAGAGAGCGACTATATAGATTTTGTGACAAGCTTTTACAGGTCTGACGTTTCCTCCTAAAAGCTCAAACTTCCTGTTGAGATTCTTCAAGATCCTGAAGATCCTTTTGAGCACACTGAACACCAGAGTAGTCCTTTGTGACATATTATCTTCTTTACATTTCAGAATCCTTTTAGTAAAACTGATCTTACAGTCTTTTACAACATGCTACAACTTTTATATGTGCATGCTTTCCGTTAGGATCTAGATTTATCGTTTTATATAAAAATATCGTCATCCAACATTTCATATAAGAAGATTTAAACGCAATTTATACAACTATGTTTCTATATTAAAAATACGTGTGGTTGTGGACCGTTTTCATCCACTTTCTGATTAAAGTTACTTTGAAATTCCCTTGTGAATTTAATTTTCGAAATTGTTCGAGGCACACAATAGAAGACCTAAATCAGACCTTTAGAGTTCACGGGTTTGAATGAAAGTTGCGCTTCAAGCTTCGATTCGTCTCAGTATCGAGGACAGATTCTCAACATGGTTGGACAATGCCGGGGTGAATCGTTAGCATGGTATATGAGAGACTTCGTGACCCATTTACTACTGGGTGAAATGTCCCCTTTTCATTGAGACGCACTCTTAAGATGAACATTGAAGGAGTGAGTAAGTGAATGAGAGAAATAGAAAGAAACAGAACAGGAAATGTAGAACGAAGAAGCAAATCGAGAATTTATCCGGTGAACCTTGATGCGAGCCCCTAAGGTCCGTATTTCCGCTCGGAGTGCACCGAGTTCAGAGTTTCAATTATTTTTCCTCTAACGGTATACCGCGCACGCTCGAGAGGAAAGGAAATGGAAGAGTAGAGGATTGTTCAGGAGTAGAGCTGACAAAAGTATGGAACATAAAATGGAGAGGATACAATACGTCACGTGTCGGTTGTGTATTAAGAAAATGCCAGAGCGTGCGACACATGAATCGAATTGGCTCTTCGTTTCATTTCGCGGAGAAACCTGAAACCGTGCTGAGGTGGAGTTACAATGAATTTATCTTTCCCGAGGAAATTAGAAAAGGCATCCAAAGGAGCACGACCCCTTTCGTTATCTGCTTCCTTCTTTTTATGTTTCGACCCATCTTTTCCTTGCTCTAGTGTCTCTCTTATATCTCGTTTATGTGACCTACTCCCAAACAATATGCCTTGGCGGTGCAGAGAAGAAAATAATGATGGAAGAAGGAGAGCGAAAAGTTGCAATTTTGTATTTTCTGTGAACATTGAGTCTGCCATTAAGTATCAAATAAGTGTCATCAGTTTTTAATGCACTTTACGGTTTACTATAGCAGCGAAAAATGTGCTGATCGGTTCATTACTACTTTGAGGGGAGATGATGATATAATTATGTTTTTGTACTAAAGTATACTTAAAATCACATAACCTTCCATTGTAAGCAGCTTCACGCACTTAAAATTGAAGATATATTACACATCATGGACCATCTTAGGCTTTAATGGTTGCACCATAAATGAGTAATAGGCATAATTTGTAAAGACTATCTGCAACATAAAAAGGCTGGCTAATAAAAGATGAAATACTCATGCCTATTAAATAACAACAAACATATATCGATAAACTAAAATCGCTCAAATTTCCGCGTTTAAGAAAAAGGAACATTACTAAATGGATTACGTAATATATCAAGTGAAAATGTGCACTCGAGGAAAGTGAAAACTCTTTAGAACAATAATTTTTAAATATTCATATGCCTAAAATCACAAACGTAATGGACTTTCATCGCCTGACTGATTCAAAATATAGCTCACAAATTTAGAGTTCTTTTATACTCAAAAGGAATATATCTTACATTCTCAATTTAGAAGATCAAAGAGAGAAGTGTCATGGCTTAAAGCAAGAGCCGACGAAGAGTGAGTTATGTTAATGAATAGCAAGCTTAAGAAGAGCACTTCAGTTCCGTAATGGCTATGAATCACGCTTCGTGTAAAGTTCCTAAGTTTCCTCCGTGGTGTCTAGCTTCCTAGCTCTTGCTAAAGACTCGGACCTGCTCCTGTTGGGGACATGTTCCAGTAGGTACTTATACATATATAACACTCACAAAGGTGAAAATATCTCAGTTTCCAATCTTTCCATCATTCAAGAAGCTCTACAAACACCTTTCTTTCAGTTCCTGACTCAGTATACATAAATAATTTTATTAACAACAAAGTAATTTACATTATTTCAAAATTAATATAAGTTTCAATAACAGATTGCTTTTTCTTGAATGGAAAGATAGAGCATTTGATAAATATCGGAATATTAATTACAAGAGGGTCATAAGCTGGTCCAGGAAGCTATTCCACTCCCGGATGTTATCGATGGGTCTTAATTGCAGATTCTCAATTAACTGAGGCATTTAATTGACGATGCCATAGCGATCGCAAGTACGTGATCACCATAAGCGTTGACCTCATCTTGTCCTTCATCTCTTCTCTTTCTGAGAAGCAACGCAGGTGCCTTGGTACATCCGTTGAGGATAAATGCACTAGGGCAAATAAGACGTCAAGAACGTGACGTCCGCGATATTCATGGTTGAGGAGGGAATGCCCTTTGCGAACCGAGCACGTCGACTTAACAATGCATGGGACGTTTCTATCTTGAGTACGTTCTCCACGATCTAGCCACCATGCCTTCCAACCCCCTTCCAATACACCGCAATCTCGTACCATTGCCATCTATACTCGTTGATGCCTTCCCAAAGCCCTCATTCACCCCACTCTAGTTTCCACCCTTTTACCCCCAATCTCGCATATTTGATACTGCCTTGCATGTCGGAAGTGGTCGTTGGTATACTGCACCCGTCTTATTGACTTGCAATATTACACTGAGCGCTCTTATACACATTGCAGAACATTCAACTGACAGATTCAAATGAGCTAAAGTAACAAATGACGGCTTAAGGATCCAATTGTGAGCATTCAGTAGGTGGTACAATGTTGCTGTTATGTTGGTGTCAGTCAGATGTTCATCTAATACATTTTCAGTATGGTTTTGCTCAAGATATTAAAGTTGAAGACTATTACGGCAAAAAATAAACATTTTCAATAAAACGTCAATAAAAACTTGAATCGGAAGTTATATTTCAATCACAGTAAAAAAGTAAATCGTGCGCCATTATTTTAATCCGCAACGGTGTTTAAATATTCAAAACAATTGACATCGAGCACGGATTAAAGCTTTGCAGCTTAAAATAAATCCCGTACGATATTCCGTAACATGTTCAATAATATTTTTCACAGTACCGCAGTACTTTATTGTTCAACACTCAATTTATATGCACATTTTATCTTGCATGCCGACATTTAAAAAAATTTCTGTGTATAAATTGACATCGTATTTTTACTATTGGGACGTTTCATTTAATTGTTGTCACTTTTCTTTCTATAGTTTTCCATAATGTAGCAAAACTACATAGGTATGTATATACTCGCATTAACAAGCATTCTCGTTTCTCGTGCACCACTATGGCGTTGGTTTAAATGAACCTTCCTCCGTTATATGCATGACCACGATCCTCATTAACTCCTCTCAACTGTGTGCAACAGTGAGCAACTCTGCGACAGTGTTTTTTTGTGTGGTCTGTTTCCCTTCATTCATTCACCTACCATCTATCGTGTAGCCTTTGCGCTGGTTACGGTTATGTTGACCAACTAATTTTCTCTTTCAGATTCACGTTTAAATTCCCTGTCAAAGAGATCATGCAATGTGATCATGAAATATGTTCCTCATTCAGTTTTTTGAGAATCCTATCTTAAAACTGGTGTCACGAAATGTCTCGAAAATCTCGCATACATTGTTGTTGCAAACCTGATTGGCTTTTGAACGACTTAAAGTTTTAAGAAGGAAAACAAAATAATCGCGAGCGGGTTGGTTTGCTCTCGTCCTTAAAATTTTACGAAAACCTTCGAAATCCTTACAAATTCTACAAAATCTTTTAAAAAAGATAACATTTTTTTTAAATCCCTCAATAAAATACCCTGACAAATTTTAAAATCTTTTAAATCTCATAAAATATTTTTAAAGTCATAAAAATCTCTTGAAATCTGTTCAAATTCGTGAAAACCTCTTAAAATACCCAGAAACTTCTTGAAATTTTTTAAGATTCTACAATAACATTTAAAAATCATTTAAATCCTTTAAAATCCATTCAAAGTATTAGAAATCTCGTCAGATTCCATAAAATTCTTAAAAATTCTAAAAAATCTTTTAAAAATCAGAAAACTTTCTTGAAATCCCTTAAAATTATTAGAAATCTCATAAAATTTCATAAAATCCTTACAACTGCCAATAAAGTCTTTTTAAAGTCATTAAAATCTCTTAATTCTCCTAAAATTCTTGGAAATTTTATGACAATATTTAAAATCCCTTAAAATTCTTAGAAACCTTTTAAAATTTCTAAATTCCTTGAAATTCCACGACAAGACTTAAAATTCCTTAAAATCCCAGAAACCTTTCTAAATCTCTTAAAATTTCACGAAAAACCTTTGAAATCTCTTAAAGTTTGAAAAAGTCTCTTAAAATTCTATGATAACAATTAAAATACCCTTTTATCCTTTAAAATTCATTAAAAGTATTAGAAATATCATTAAATTCCATGAAATCCTTAAAATTTACATAAAATATTAAAAAATCAGAAAAATCTGTTGAAATTCCTTAAAATTATTAAAAATCTCATAAAATTCCACAAAATCTTTTAAAAAAAATCATAAAAAATCTCTTGAGTTCTCTTAAAATTCCTCGAAGTTTCATGAAAACATTTAAAATCCCTTAAAGTTCCCTAAAGTTCTTAAAAATCTCCTAAAATTTTATTAATTCCTTTAAAATTCCGCGAAATATCCAGAAATTCCGTAAAATGCTGCGAAATCTTTCAACAATCCTAAAAAATCCTTTTAAAATTCCGCTCTAAAAGGTGATGTAACGAAATTTTTTTAAAATCTCGTATACATTGTTCTTCGAAATCTCTACTCTCTAAATTTGAATCAGCGAAATTCCGCTGGTTTTCAGATTAAGGGAATGATTAACTTTTGAATGACTTGAAGTTATAAGAAGTAAAGTAAATATAAAATATTTTTATCTTGATATCTTCAAAGTATAAACTTTTCAAATCTGAAATCCTAGAATAGTGTCGAAAGATGATACCGTTTACTAGTGTACTAGTTTACTATAAGATCTAGAATGTCAAGAGGAAAATTCCTGGAGTTCCGACAGAATTAAAGGTAGTCAATGCCACTTGGTAATATCACCGGTATCAATAACAAAGTTGGTGAAACTCTGGACAGCGACCCTTTCCACGCTAAGGATTTCCTGATCTCCTTTCGTCCGTCATAGGCAAGTGGTACTCACAAGCGGATGGTCGTTTAGGAACCAATGTTGGGTTGACAAAATGTATCTGTGTGTGTGGTGATACAGACAAAAGAGACAGTAGACAGAGAGATGACAGAGCTTGTGGTAGGGCGTAGCAAGTGTAGAGAGGAGCAGAGTATGGCAAGACTGATTGAGAATTATGGCCCAAGCTTCTGCTTCCACTGCAACAGTTTATATCAGTTACAAACTCGCTTTGGTCAATTCTACCACGGCCTTTGTCTAGTTTGACAGAGGTATTGATTTATGCAAAATCAAGCGACCAAGCGATTTCTATTATTGCTTTTCGAAAAAGCTCGAATTATCAATCAATTTAATAACGCATGATACCAGTTATTAAGATCTACAAATTCTGATATATCTTAAAATTGTTAAATTTCAAAGTGAATCGGGTTTTGGCAATGCTGGTTAAACAGAAAGTCCATACCAGGTTGGTACGAGTGTCGTATTCCAAACCCAGAGAAGTTCGAATCAGATGGAAAGTTACGAATTTCTAAGTCGTGTGCCTCTATCATAACTACCCTCGACTTCTCTTTCCGTTCCTGCTGCATCCACGGCTTGATATGAAGTTTGGAAACCAAACTCATTCTGCAAGCTCCAACTCTTCGTCCATTTCGGTATTCCGTTTCCGACTTCAGTCAGGTACCCAACAGTTTCTCCCTGATTCTTTATGATAACCACTAATTAAGAATGCGGGAAATTAGGCGTTTAATTAATTTCTAATTAACAGTCTTTAAGATTCTTAATAGTTAGTTTCTTGGCGTCACAGTTTTCCTTTCTCGCAGCAGTTCTCTCGATTCTAGACTGAGTTCCCCAAGGCCACCATAATAAACTGATGCTGGCCTAATTTCACTTTAATTGCTTACGGGAAACCCTGAGGGCTGGGATGACGTTGAATTTCACAAAACAGAAACTTGCATTCGATTCGGTATTAAATCCGGTCATACAGAGCAGACTCGTTTATTTAAACGTTATATTTACAGTTTACTTCAATGTTTTATGGTGTCCTCATGGCTCGCAATTAGCAGAATTATTCGTTTATCGATAATTTGATGATAATTGCAATTAAAGTAATAATAATATTACATCTTTCAATTGAATTTTACTATATTTGCATTTAATAATTATTGTTGTGAACCAAATCTTAAATATTTTACTTTTCGTTTCAGGTGAGCACAATATGTGAAAAAATGAAGTTGGCAGAGGGGAAAAGGGTAAGTTTAAAATAATATTCATATGAATTCATCAATAACAAAAAAACGTAAAGAAAAAGGTTTTATCAACATATGTCAGAATAAAAATAACAAAGCAAGACTCGTCGATAATTCAAATTTTGATGGCTGGAGTTTGAGTTGAAAGGCAGAGTTTTGTTAAACATTTTAATGTATAAAAAGAATAGAAGCCAGATTTGCACACTAGATTGTACAAACAATGTACAGACTGTATTGACAATTTTTGCGACATTTTCTGGAACAATATTTTTGGAATTAATTCTGGATAGGCTTACACGTATTTCATTATATATAACATATATACACACATATACATATATCCTTCGCTGACCATTAATGTCATTTGGAGCAATCACATGAGAATCCAATCATCACGAATGTTCGATAATTGACGTCCAGAGATCGAACGAAATTACCAATGGTTCGAAATTGTCTCGAATATCTAGTGCAGCCTGTTCGGTTCTCATCTCCAGTTCAAGTCAGTGAGGTCGCATGCTGAACCCTCATAGCCTCAAACGCATGCACGTTGATATACAACTATCACTGGAGGAGGAACGGCCAGTACAGGATACAGGGAAGCAATTGCGGAGTCCCAGGTGTAGTAGACCCTATCACTGAATTGATCATACATACGGGCTGGCAAACTGCTGTATATCAGTCGTACCATTCGCACCGTTACACCTTGCTGGTTATCTCAGTGTTAGAATTCTCATTAGATTCTAGAACCCTCAGTTTAGCTCTAACAAATATCGGATTTCGAGATGAAATTCATCCACTTGTTAACGATATTCACTTTCAGAAAGAATACCAGGCCTTTTTACGAACATTGTCATTTTTTGTTTTAAATCTCACAAGCATTTGACGCTTAAGTATTTTTTTGATAGTTTTTTTGATAGCTCGGGAATGTCTCCACTCAGGTTTGTTTATTGTGCTTTTCTCGTATAACATCAAAACAACACACTATATTATTTGATCACCGCAACTGAGTTAGTTCTCTCGGTGCTTATCGTGGTATTCCACGTGCTGGAAGTACCTACACTCCTGTTCTGCTGAAAATAGCCAAAGCATGAAAAATGCAGCTTAAGGTGGTAAGTTGGTAACCAAACCACCAGGGCTTTAGTAAAAAGGCATATAAAATTAAAGTGCTGACTTTTTCGCTAAACGAAAGAATATGCTGATTAGTCAATCATTATGGCTTACTTTTCTGGAGAAGAACATCGCTGAGAGAGAATCTCTTTTTTCTGACAATTCTGACTTGATTGTCTTTGTGTAGTCTTAAATTGTTATACTCTTTGTATTGCAGCAGACACCTCACCAGTTAGGCGATCGATATGTACGGAGAAAAATGATCCTGAAATTTATCTCCCTCTGGCAGCACCTCGTTTCTCTTCCACGATATAGTGTAGATAGATGCACTGTTATGTAGGTCTACCTTCACATATACTTACACATAAAGAGATAACCGTGTGCAGCATATTTCATTTTAAGTTATACAGTACACTTCATTTTGAATGTATATAACTCAAATTTTTTGAGTTTCATTTAAATGCTTCTCTCGACTCACAACTCCAGGTATGTCTCTAACAAAATTTGACCAAGTTTATGTTTATTCTACTTCATTTCTTATATTTTCATCACACTCTTGGGCAACTTCTTTTTTCTTGTATTTGAGAAAAAAATGCCGAGTTTTATTAAATTCTAATCTTAAAACTATTAGAGAAAAAGTTGAGAAGGAAGTTGGATCTTAACTTGGGATGTAACTTGCATCAACCTCATAAGCATCGATCGACTCGCAATAGAATTTCTTATTCAATTTGACCGAGATTAATAGTATACGTTCTCTGTGTAACCCGAGGGTAGTTGAAACGTATGTACAAGAGTCGATGCACTTAAAGCGGATCGACGAAAAGGAAGAACCTGTTGAAGGATAAGCAAATACACCGACGCCGCACTTACGGGCGAGGAAACACGCTCTTTATTTATTAATTATCATTCTTTCACCACCTGCGATCCCCTATTCACAAAGCTTCCTTCACGTCCCTTTCGTGCAAAATTAATTAATCCTATTATCTTTCATCCTCTTAATCTAACTAATTAATCAGATTCGGCCGAAAATTATGATGCCGACATGAAAATTTGCTCCGAAGAGAGTTCATTTTTCACTTCTCTGTTCATATTATTTTAAGAGGGTGAGATGTAAGTTTTCTGATTAAATTCAAGATGCGGATCCAATAAAAAGCATTGCCACTTTTTTGTATTATAAAAGAAACTTAGTGACCTTCGCTTTTTACTTAAAGGCGCTAGATGAACATTAATAGCCTCCAAATTCTATAAAACGTAAAAAAATTTTACTCACAAAAAATTTGAATTAGATGTATTTTTACACTATATTGTGTAAACTTTTACGATTTTTTAAAGTAGTATTTTTTTTTTAATTACTGCATATTCTAATGTAAATCTATCATATCTTTGGTATGGTATATTGGCTTGTGCCAGCTTCTAGAGCTTTGCACATTCGGCCATGAACATGTAACGTAAATGACAACAGCTCACGGTTTTCTCCAGAGGTCACCCATCCAAGTACTAATCGTGCCCAACGCTGCTTATCTTAAGTGATCCAATGAGAACTGGTACTTTCAGCATGGTACGGTCGTTGTCATTTCATTAAAGAAGGATGAGAGTACATAACGCAAAATCTAATTCAAATATTTTTTGAGTAAAACTATACTCAATACTATATACTATATACAATATGCTTGCAATTTTACATGAAATTTTGTATTGTAATGTGTTGTAAAATCACAATCATTTTTGACAGTGTATAGAGAGGTAAAACAAGTTTGAATATATCAGTTGTGAATACTGGTATTAATGTGCAAGATGAATAGACCTTGTCCCAGATGCCAATTTAGTCAATATGCGTTCCCCGTTGTCCGATCCTAATACCTATCGAAATTCTCCAGTCGACCTTCGATTATTGCTTAAACGGAGGGCATTTCGGGCAATCTCATCTGCGAGGCCATTAAGGTCGTTTTAGCGAGGCAACGTCATTGGGTTCGAAGTGAAGCCTCTTGCTTCTCGAAGGCAGAAGGTGCAGCGATAATGGTAACGAATTAGAGCCGACACCGCAGGTCCTTTCATTGTACTGCCCAACACTCACTCCGTAAATGCCTTGTCTGTGTGTACAAGTCTTGACTTGTTTACATCCAGAGTGGTACAACTTGGCTTGTGTAAACTGTAGAGTTTACACTGCTAAGTCCTCTCTCGAGCTTGATAAGGACTCTCTATTGGTTTTCAAGACGAAAGCAACTTCGAAATCGCGTTCAGTCCTAACGAGATAATGTGCTTGTCACTGCCAGACTATTTCGTCGCAAAGTAATCAAAAGGAAAATACACTGGCAAGTTTAGGTCATGTTTTTTGTAAAAAAAAAAATAGAGAAAATATTATATCTCAGCAATTTCTGCCGAGACATAGAAGAATTCAATTTCACGGGTTAATGTTTAAGAAATGGTAATTTTTTCTATTCTATTAATCAGGTTTATTCTCTAGAAGATCAAAATGTCTCAGTTTTGTTTTATATCTCGTATAATAATGTAGGAATTTTTTTTATTATGGCTGTTGTCCCTTTTTAAGAATAAACCTGACACTTGCACGAGGAACCCGAGCTCGATGGAAACATTGTATGGAATTTATAGGCTATTTACGTTGTCATAAAAGTGAAGGAAATGAAATTGCAAATTGAAAAAAAATTGGAGTCTATGTAGCAACATATGAACACCACACTTTTGCACATTGATGAATGCATGGATCTTTTGCATCATAGCATTTCAAAGCATGTAAATGTCAGATAAAATATTCGCTTTAAAATTTACAAATAATTTCTATTTTCTGTATTCATTTTTTCTGACAATGTAACGAAACTTTGATGTTTATTCGGAAACTTACGTGCCTCGTCGAACACTGTATAGAAGCCATCTTTTAAAAAGCACTCAATATCAGTCATCATTTATCTGAGTCAGTACATTCTGTGTACACTTAAAAATTTCTGATAGAGTTAAATCTATATTTTCTTTTTTAGTAACACTTTTTAAAAAAAATTATTTACTTTCTTTTCCATTTTCTATAAAAACAAAGCTAGAAGCACATGTTCTGCTTAAAAAAGTAATCTCTTTATTTTATTCAAATACTTTTACATTCACATTCAACAGTTTTTTACAATACTTAATGGGGTTGTTGCTTCTTTAGTGCTTTTTCGATGCGCAACTGGAGTACGTGAAAGCTCTGGAAATACATACTTAAAACTTCTGAAAGTATATCCAGATCTCGTGTTTCAGCGTATCGTACTTTGCAGATATAGTACAACAATTTCCCGTGACGTGAAAAGAAGCCCAAATAGCGAGATTTCAGCTGATTCTTACTTAGGTGGTCTTGATCTATTGGTCCTTTTTCAGGGTGTTTCGAAGCGCAACTTTTCGAAATGGGACAAAAAACTTACTTGAAGAGGTTCGCGTTAACCGCAACTCCAAAGGATGATATAGGACAAGAATCGAGCCAGACGATAAATCTACGTTAGGTTCTCTACCAAAGACATGAACAAGCTCTTGGCTTGGGAGCTTTCCTTAATTCCTTGCGATACTGACCTTTTCGTATTTTATTCAACCAAAGCTAACGATCTTACAAAAGTAGGGGATACACCAGGTTTTATTTATTTTTTAGTTTTTTTTTTTTTTAATCAACGTTCAGAAGTGTAGTGACTATTGAAAACCGTTATTTTTATTTTCAATTAAAAGAAACTGAGAAACGAGAGTTAGTAATTCTCGAGGGTGGAACGGTTTCGAATAAAAATACTAGTAGTTTCCCAAAATACATTCCTTATACGTAGCTTTTGGCATTACACCAAACCTATTTTCTCTCAAAAGAACCAGTTTGTTTCTGACTAAAACGTATAATTGGTACTTGAAAACATTCCATTTACATAAATTTTCATATAATTCTTAGTGCAGGCTTCACTCTACCTGTATTAATTTTATTAAAACGAATTTATTCCCCTATTTTTTGTGAGAAATCACGATGTTTCCTCTATTTTGAGAGCGGTTTGTGCTGTGAATCCTGTTAGCGTCTGACTAAAGTGGTTTTTTCTACTGAGGAGTCTAGTGTTTGTTTGATCAAAAGGTTCCACTTTCACTTGAAGAATATTGCTGTTCCATAAGACCAGTTGCTTCTTCTCCTTTCAGAATAAACCCACTAGACAAGTTTGGAAAACAATTTTACAATAGAGTAAAATTTTCTGTTGATAAACAATTTCTGTAAATATTGTTGCAAGACTTCTTTCTTCACGTTAAACCTATATACTGAAATTACCAATGAATAGATAAAATACTCTGTGACATTTCAGACTATTGTAAAACATTCCAGACCCACTTCTATAATAACGTTCCACAAACTTCTTCAGGATTCTTTCAATTCTTTTAAAACATTCCTTTCAACTTTCTGGAACATTTCTTTTAAGTTTCAAGAATAGTGGTGTGAGTTTGTGGATTAGGTGACCATTGGGGGTAAAGTACGAGAGGATAAGTTGCAAAAATGGGCTGACTTTTGAGTTACTCGGGGTCTTTCAGCACTAGCTCTACCAATTTTTTGTCATATACCAAAATCCTCTGATATTCTGGAACTAAATTATTTTCTAAGTGAAGATGGAGAGTTTTAGTTAGATACGAGTTTCAATGTTAGTAGAAAAAGTGCTTTCAGGGAGACGTTAATAATTACGAAATTTTATGTAGTTATATAAAACAGAGACAAATGTTAATAATTCATAATTACGAAATTTTATGTAGTTGTATAAAACAGAGACAAATGTGCAAGTTCGTATAAACAAAGTAGGTCAAAAGGATTGCAAACGCAATGTGATTAATTCAAAAGTGAAGTTGGGAGATCTGTGGAAAAGTGTCATCAACAATTATTACAGAGTACACTTCACTTGCTCTATATCAATTTCTCGATAAATTCGCAGATTGATGCTTTTGCACAGACAGTAATTTGCATATTCTCTCTGTAGGGAGACAGAAAATTCGCATTGCTCGCATTTAGAGCACAGATCGAGCGAAAACGACCATTGCACAATGTAGCATTAGTGTCTCTGATATCAACTGGGGTTGGTAAGGTGGGTCGTTGAACTGGTTGGGGATGGATTGGCAACCGGTCCCAGTAGATACGGGAACAATGGTTCGGGAGTGGTTTCAGTCTGCACTCGACTCGATCATTCAAGAGAAGCCAACACCACCGCAAAGGCAACCCCGATACTTAGCCCAGCTACGCCCTTTTATCGGAATTTTTACTTTCAAATAGTCGTAATCGTAAAAGAAATCGAACACTCAAGAAATCTCCGCTTTTTCATTTCGAGAAATTGTTCATATAATTTTCCGCTTCATTGCAAGCTGGTGCACTCTGTGGTGTTTTATTAAGAACGCCGTTAACTGTAAAATTTTGTGAAATTCCTTCATTTGTAAAGATTACGATTTTTCCTTCGAGTAAAGTCGGATGAAACATTGTGGTCATTAGACTAGACCAAACTTTAATCTTCAATTCAATTAGGAGAATTGAGGAAGCTATTGTTACGAGCTAATTAAGAGAATCGTTGAAAGATTAATTCGTTTTCTTTAAGCTGATTCCTTCATCCAATCAGTAGAGCAGTTCGTTTCATCTATTCAGAACTTCTAGTATAGTCGATAGACGTCTTTTTGTGATTGGAGACCACTCTCTATACTTATATCAGTGAAATGAATGGAAAACTCCTTTCAGAGTATGAAAAGGAGAGCTGTATGGGTGATCGGATAAAAATTCCATTACCACTAAGTATGATCCTTAATTAATTATACCCTATTTTAATTGACCGGGTTCAATCCTCGATTCATAATTTTCCTGAGCTTTGGCATTAATTAGGATTATTAGCGCTTCTAGAAGATTTCCAGGAATTGGACATTTCAGTCATATTTCTTTTGTGAAGACATTTTTGTAATAAAGTTTCTGCTAGTTATAATTTGCTAGGAATCGATTTTAAATGACATGCATATGGTGTTACCAGTTAAATAGATTGGTAGCGGTATTGGTTTCATGTAAACCTCTTTAAAATGAAAATTGTTTCACAGAGGAAAAGCAATTTATGGCTTTAAGGTGTAAACACTTTAATTAACTTTAAGTTCCGATAACGTGTAACCGATAACGTGCCTGATGGTTTTAAACACTGTAAATTGTAAAGTTGAATCAGTTTTTTAACATTGCTTCTGAAAGTGTCATGAAATCCATCAGTTTCTCGAAACTCAGTATTTCACTGGTAAATGTAGATTAATTTAAGCCGTTTATAACGCAGATGTTCGGGAAATTTACTAGTCAAGCTTATCCACCCTTCTGGATCTTTTCTCTTAAATGTGTCTCTCCATAAACCTAAATGTAGGTTTGTGTTACGTCTGCAGACTATCAGAGAGCCTAAATGATCCGAGGAATGGCTACACCGCAAATTTAATGCCAACGCCAACGTTGTGTCCACCCTGTCAACTGTCCACCCTGTGTCCCAGCAAATCCAAGCTAGAACCACCAACGGGTTCTATGCAAATCTTCTCATAACTTACGAGAATACATCGGGCTTTGCCTCCTCCTTCACTTACGCTCTTCCTCTTTATCTTACTCGTTTCCTCTATTTGTGCTTTGCCTGATGCAAAATGGGAACCGCAGAGAATTTCATTCTCTGGAGAAAATTACGAAAAGCAATACCACCTCTTGCTGGCTGTCTAAAAACTACCCGACTTACGACTTTGTCCGGGGTTCCATTCATATCTTGGTCTTAGCTGCCACCTATAAATGTGCGTGAAAAATTTCCCGTTCATGAAATTTCACGTCGTTTTAGCTCTCCTACTAGAGTCTGATGTATTATAAAGAAAATCTAATAATATTTGAGTTACATTGAAAGAAATTCATGGTTCATTCTCGTAACTTATGATGTCTGTATTAATTGGACCAAAAGGTATCATGCAAAGTTAGAGTTTGATAGTCACTATATGTAATTTTCCAACTTTATTCGCAACGCTGCACTTTGTTTCAGTAAAACGAGACATGCGTCTCTTCAAAACGGATGCAACAGCTTGCTGCACCTCGGCTGCAGCCTCCTCATCCTCACTTCCGTTTCAATGTGTTCCACGATCCATGAATTAATATTTCAACGCAGTTTCGTTGATTCGCGTTTCGTTCGTTGAAATTTATTGTTTCTATTCCTCCAGCTTTTCATTTCACACTCTAAAGTTGAATCAGTCAAATTCCACTAATTCTCAGTGACTCATTTTATAGAGTTAATTAAACATTTTTATTAAGGGCGTGTGGTAATTACCATAAGAGCCAATTTATTTTCGTCAATTTTACATTCGCAATAGTAAATATTTTTCGCTAAAACTAGGCCATCACTCTCCATTTCATACAGACGGAGGTAGATTGCCTAGTTTTAGTGAAAAGTATTTATTAATATTGTTGGCGAAACTAACTTTGCTCTTAACATGGAATATAACATTTACCCTTTATTCTCAGGATTAAGGGTAAATGGAAGGCGTGACTTTAGCTATACATATTCCCGAAACTTTCTCGTAAATAAATAAATAAAATACAGTTCGCACAGCAGGCGGTAATGAAGAAAAGATTTATCCACTGGTGCCTGCTGCACAAAATATATTTTATTTATTTATTTATGAGAAAGTTGGCGGAATATTTATGGCTAAACTCACGCTTTCCATTTTCCCTTAAACAGATCTGTTTAGAATTTTTAAATGTCTTTCGAAAAACTTTCTTTAATTTTCCTACGTTAGTCAATAAATTATTAGACTAATTACAGCTGTACATTTTTTTTCCAGATTTATACATATTTCTTCTTCCTATCTTTCAATGTTATCATTTATTCTTTTCGTATTTGCCACGTATAGTCGTTGGACAATTTATTGTGAAAGTAAATTGTCAGTGACACGTTAGACACGCGCCCAGAATTGTGCAGTTGCAGATGTCGATACTCAACATATATACTTCCTACCAGAAGACTGCAACTTGCAATATACGTATTTTAGACAGGAGTATGTCTAACGTGAGATATGAAATACTGATATGTCTAGATGTGTACAGAATAAATTGTCAAGATAAGGTGATTTTACTGTTGTCCGAAAAAGAAACAACTTCTCTTACTAGAATAAATTTCTTTTTATAATATTTTTATAATATTTACAGTCAAGCTAAAAGCTTAATTCAAATCACTAGCGAGAAGGGAAGAAAATATATATTTTGAAACTATTTTGCTCACGATGTAATGCTTAAAAACATGAATTTTGTTTTTCAGAGTGAAAACAGAGCCTTGCGGTTAAAGGAACCAGGATCACTGGTTCTCTCCAGTGGAAGTTCCAATGGTTTCGTGGACGCAGATGGAACGGCTATCGTCATGTCCTCTGAACTTTTGCCTGCTCCTAGCCCTGATCCCCGCGTTACATGGAATTATTTCGACGAACAGGGGTGAGTTTAATACGACTTGCAAAATTTAGTTATACCAGAATTTCACACGAAATTAAAATAGTTTACTAACATGCAATATAATGCTTTAAAATTATTTTTCATCCCCACTTCTATGTTATCCAATATAATTGCATCTGAAAAAATTTTAATTCTCAGCACTAAATTTTTCTTAAGTTATGGATGGTATTTTTTTTAATAGAAATTTAAGGAGTTAGGAGTAAGGATTCATTATTTTATTCCTTAATTTGGTAAATGGGTATATTTATTGTTTAATACTTTAATTTTTACTGGCTGCATTTCGCAATCTTGTTCTCAAATTGAAATTCAGAAAAGCTTTAACCATGTGCGAATTATTTTACATACATAAACCTAAACATGAAATTTTCCTGCATAGCATGAAAAATTTTGCAGATTTTCCATATTTAAATTACTTCTCCACAGATACGTCTCGAGGGGTGGTTTGAGAGCGGGAGAGGATCCTTATGCAAGAAATAAATTCAATCAAGAAGCCTCGGATGGCCTGCCCAGCAATCGGGACATTCCGGATACTCGCAGTCCAATGTAAGTTTTTATTATTAATAAATATTCAATTGAAAGTGTAACAAATGGTAATGAGTAATGAGGCAAATGGCAATGAATAACAAATGAATATCATCGACTTGCATTTATTTTGTAACCTTAATTACTGCAACCAATGATAATTTTGAAGTGATTAAATTTTGTGTGTGACATTGAAGGAAAAGTACTTGCTAAAATTCGAATAGAGAGAAGTGATCTATAATGTCCTTCGAGGCTCGATCCCAGTATATCTCAGAATTCTCAAATTTAAAGAATGATGAAAATAAAAGAAAAAATAAAAAGAAAAATAAGGGGAATATCTGTCGGTCCATCAATCCCTTCATATATTACTACCTTGAGCTTCGGGATACCCTAGGGCGCGATCACTCCTCGCAGATGATCGCCAAGATCGCTGCTTACCGTTGGGAATTCATGCAGCATCATGCCAAGCAGTCTTACGTTGAAGCTGCCAAGCTGCAAAGAGAAAGTCTCAAGTCTCGGAGGCGTAAAAAACGAAAAATTATTTAAAAGACTTAATTCCATCGAACCAATATTTACAAATTTTGGGAAATTCCTGTCCAAAGCTTTCTCTGTAAGTTCGAAAAAAATTCTTCGACATTAGGATATTTTCAACGTCGTAAAATCCTTTCTCATACTTTCAGATAGTTTGAAAAAATCGAATTTTCTTAAGAAGTCTCTTTCTCCTATGCTGTAAAGAATATGAAGAAACATGGAACACTAAATAAGTCATAAAATATAGTAAAAAATGTTTAGAGGTAAGAAATGAAAGCAGTAAGATTAAAAATAAATATATTTGCCAAAATGTGAGTTTTTTTATGAAGGAATTGTTAAACCTCAGCTTTAAGGGTCGTCTATTATTTTTTATACCATATAAACTATAAAAATGAAACTTCTGAATTTTAAATTCATCCATGCGACGGGCATAAACTTTTCATACAAAATTTTCTAAAGATTTCATGCTACGCTTATACTTCATATGATGTCGTTTCTTATCTAAGAGCTAAGGTTTTCCTTCAGTAATAACTTGGCTAATACAAATATATTAGCAGATTTCTATTTTTCTTTACAATTCCTCACAATCCCAAAGATTGATGTCCAGGAAGTTGGCACCGACAACTTAAATTTTCAAAAAAATGAA